>MJUU01062638.1:26038-36474 GCA_002080025.1 Modiolus philippinarum
TCATTCATTTGAATTGCACTCATGTTCAAATTTCAGTATTCGACATGCTGCGGTTGTATCATGCTGCGCTCGGCGTAGCCCTTTATTATTTTTTCTTGTTTTCCTATTTGATATTTTTTAATTAATTCTGAGATATAATGCTGTTCTCCAGCAATTATTTTATAAATAAAAACCTAATTTAACAAACAAAAGACATAAAAAAAGATGTTTAAAAGCCTATTTGCTTATATTTTTATACCCCGCCACATGTAGTGGCATGGTATTATGTGATACCCTCAGTCATGTGTCCGTCCGTCCGTCTATCCGTCTGTCTGTCTGTCCGTCTGTCCCCCTAAGGTTTCCGACTGATAGCTTTTGAACGAAATAACATACAGTCTTCAAACTTGGTATGTAGCTTGTTCACCACAAAACTCAGGTCGAGTTTGAATATGGGTTCAGAGGTCCAAGGGGTTCTGGAGTTATGCCCCTTGATACTTCGAAATTTTGTGAAACGTGGCGGGGTATCATGTTATCCACCATTACTATTTTTACAAAATATTGTTCTACTTAGATACCATATGACTGCTTCAAAATTGAATTTATATAGTTACAGATGTACCTTGTCATTGAAATGTGTACTGAAACAATAACTTCTCAAGCTCAGATACAGATCATTGAGAAGGAAACTAATGTTCTAACCTGTCTTAATATGATGCAACTCCTAGACACCAGCCACCAACACACCATTTACTATAAATATTTTGCAAAAGTACAACTATATACTATGTCTTAGATGAGGCAGTGAAAAATTGAACTTTCTTTGAGAACCCTTTTTTTTATGACCTCAACATGTCGTGACGCGTTATCACCCCCCAAGGACCAATCACAATGGGGGTCATCACCCCCTTTGACAGCTCCAGAGGTTGACAGGTATGCATGGGAGTCAGCATCTTTGGACAACAGAACTTTGGTAAACTTATCTTTATTTAATTTGATAGCTTTGGAACCCTAGCTCTATAGGTCTTTTTAGCTGAATTGTAACAAGTTGAACTTGGCTGTTGGTTTATTGATGCTGGCAGGTGGTCATGCGTGCTGGCGGGCGTCAACTATTAGTTTGCAGATGATAACTCAAAAACTCTCTAATTGAAATGAAACTTGGATATATTGTTTGATACCAGGAGGGGAGGAATCCTATCGATTTTGGAGAAAGTAGGTCAAAGTTCAAGATCACGGTGACTGAAAATAGATTGAAAATTTCAGATAATTTTTGCTTTTCAGATAACTTAAAAAGTTTACATCCAATTGAAATGAAATGACACCTATATATGTTGTTGGATAGCAGGAGAGGAGGAGCTGTAACAATTTCAAGAAAGTAGGCTAAAGCTCAAGCTCGAAGTGACTGAAAATATGAAGCTTTCTTGCAAAGCTCAAAATTATGTCACCTTGTCCTACATTCATGAATAAGTGACTTAGCTTAAATCTGGATCTAAGATACTGCAACTTGTAGAGGATTAATCTCTTGTCAGTAGATGTATCTGTATTAGGTATGAGCCTTCTGATTGAAATAATGTCAGCTTAAACCACATTTCATGCATGAATGGCTCAGATATAAGTTTGCAAAACCTTTTGATATGTAAAAAAATTATATGTATTTGATGTATACCAACCCTGTTAACTAATTGCAGAATTTGGTCAGATATTGTAAACCCCTTTTCAGAATTATGTCAACTGTTGCAACCATTGATAGACTTCATTTCAAGAATTTTTATGCCCCCCGGATCTTTAGATCAGGGGCATATTGTTTTTGCCCTGTCTGTATATATGTATGTCTGTCTGTCACAACTTTAACCTGGCCCATAACTTTTGAACTATATGTGATAGGCCCTTCATATTTGGTATGTGTATTGATCATGTATAGCTGAACACCATTATGCAAATTTCACTTAGGTCAGGTCAAAGGTCAAAGTCACAGAGGTCAAAAGGTCAAAATCTAGATTTTGCCACAACTTGTTAATTGTGAATGCTAGAGGCTTGATATTTTATATGTGAATAGATCTAATAGAACTCGGTACAAATCTACCATAAAATTTGGCTGAGGTCTAAGGTCAAGGTCACAAAGTGCAAATTTGAAAAATTTAACAAAAACTTAAACATTGCCTATATTTTTTCAACCAGATGTTATAAGACTTTCATATTTGGCCTGTATATTTGTCATATGAAGCTGAACAGCATTATGCAAATTTCACTAAGGTCAGATCAAAGATCAAGTTCACAGAGGTTAAAAGGTCAAAATCTAGATTTTGCCATAGCTCGTTAATTATGACTGCTAGATGCTTGATATTTTATATGTGAACAGATCTTATAGAGCTTAGTACAAATCCACCATAAGAAATTGGCCAAGGTCAAAGGTCAAGATCACTAAGTGCAAATTTGAAAACTTTAACGAAAACTTTAACATTGCCTATATCTTTTAAACAGATGTGATATGACCTTCATATTTGGCCTGTATATTTGTCATATGAAGTTGAACAGCATTATGCAAATTTCACAAAGGTCAGGTCAAAGGTCAAGGTCACAGAGGTCAAAATTTCAAAATCTAGGTTTTTCTATAGCTCGTTAATTCAATTGCTAGAGACTTGATATTCTATATATGAATAGATCTAATAAAGCTTAATACAAATTTGCCTAAACATCAGGGTAAGGTCAAAGGTCAAGGTCACTGAGTGCAAATTTGGAAACTTTAACATTGCCCATATGATTTCAATAAGATGTGATAGTACCTTCATATTTGGCCTGTAAAATGATCATATAAAGGTGAACACATGCAAATTTAAGGGTCAGGTTCAAGGTCAAGGTCACAGGTCAAAAGGTCAAAATCTTGATTTTGTTTTTAGCTTGTTATTTCAATTGCAAGAGGCTTGATACTCTTTATATGAATAGATCTAATGGAGCTTAGTACAAATATCTACTAAACCATAATTTTTAGTGTATATTCCAATTTTAGCATTAATTTTGTATCGTAGACATGCTTGCTACCGGGGGCATGGTGTTTCACAAACACAGCTTGTTTATTTAAGATAATACTTTACTCTATCATTTTTTTTTGTTTAAAATGCATTGTTTAATAGTTCCAAATGAACCATCAAGAAGCCTTTGGTATTTTCAATTTTTATCTCGCCAATTGAATTGACTGAGACAATGTGAGATGTGATGAGTTAAGAAAACTTGAAATATTTAATAGATTGGCGAAAAAGTAATCAGAAACATTCTATTAAGAGCATTTTCTTGTCTACCATAAAAATTTTCAAAAATCATGAAACTTATTGGCCATCATTATCAGGATGCACAAGGTAAAATTTTGTTGATTGATTTCCAGATTGTTATTTGGAAGTTTCTGATGCACTGTTCAGAAATGTTAGCACTCTTTCTTTTTGTAATGCCTAGTATTAGCATTGAGTTGATAAATCGATTATTATACAATATTAGTATTTTAAACTTTTCTTATATACTTGTTTTATTTCAGGTTTAATTCCTACAAAGACACCTGTGACATATTCGTTAAGTCAAAAACAGGTTTTTATGACAGATATTTTAGGAGAGTACATGATTTGATTTCCAAGAATGAAATTGAAGCTGCTAGTCAAATTTTAATTACTATAGCTGAGACTGCTTATCAAGGTAATTTATATATACACCTAATTTGTGATGTTTAGGCCAAATAAAACATATAAACAGGGTTAGTGCTGGGCTTCACCAATGTTGGAAACGGTGATTTTATTTTCATTTTGCCCACAATTTTGTTTCTGGTGACAATGTTTTACATACAACTATTCCAATGTCAAAGAATAAACTAACCATCTTGTTCTTTGAACGTGCCTGATAGTTGTTTAAAATAATCACAAGTAATTAAGATAGTGTCAAATTATAGCATCCAGTAACATTGCCTTAATTATTTCCAGTAAACTATATCTGTAATATTAACAGAGAACAAATAATACAGTTGCATGAGAGTTTGTTATTTGGTTTAGAAATCTAACCTCTGATATTCACAAATCAAAATTGAAAACAACACAACCTGTTCAATACTTCACATGTTTCAATTACACAAATACAATGCTCCCTTTTTAATGTGATGAAAATAAATCTAAAGAACATTTTTGATTCCCTGCCAAGAAATGGCGACATCCTATAGTAATCAGCCTTTCTGTCCGTCTGTCTGTTCATCCATAAATTATTTCTGTCACATTTTTCTCAGCCTCTACATGAGGGATTGATTTCAAAATTTGGTATGCAGCCTCTATATGGCTAGTAGCAGACCTGTTTACTTTTATGTTTTCGCCATATTTTGTACGATATTATTAGTGACAAAAATACGTTTTACGGTGATGTGCAGAAAAATTACGGTCAAAATCAAATATCGGTTTAAAAAACTTGTTTACTAAAATTTGATCTAGAAAATGAACAACCGATCCAAATCTGCTGGGCGCTTTTATGAAATTGTAATACTCTAATAAACGTTTGAAAGATCTTGATCAAAGTGACATGGCTGAGCATCATGAGGGCGGAAGTAACCGGGTAATAATTACAAAAATGTCAAAAACAAAAGATACTCAAGATGGATCAGCTCAACTGGCCGCCGAACAAAACTTACAGATCTTCAATATTCATGCGCGGATATATTGCCATTCTTTAATCAGTCAGCTGGAGTGGATTTTACGTGTGCCCACGTTAGACTGCTAGACTGCTGACGACATGTGCAGTCGATTACAGACCGAGACATTGAATTCCACCGTCTTATTATAGAACTTTGAGAGTGATCGAGTCACGACAGTGACCAGGGCCGAAGCATTTGAATGTCAGCTGATACCTATTTATGATCAAACTAGTTAAATGTCAGTTACAATTAATAAAGTATTAACAATTATGTTTCCTGCCTGGTTCTAAAATTGCAGTTGATGGAAATTTTTTGTCCTTGCTTATCAAATAATTATACAAATATGAAAAAAATCAACAGTAAAGAAATGGGTATATTTCAAAAATTATATATCTCTAAATCTGTCTGCAAAAGCTCTCAGGTGGCAGGACATGGCATCAAATTTTTCAAAAAATTTTTTTTGGGGGGGGGGGGGGATTCATGCCCCAAAACCCCCTAGCAGGTTCGCGGCGCTCAACGCCATTGCACTGACAAAATACAAAAAATACTGACAATCTTACTGACATTATTTTTTTTGTCACATTTTCCTCAGATTCTAGTAGAGAGATTGATTCCAAAATTGATATGCAGCCTTTGTAAGATAAGTTGTAAGGAATGTCTTATTTTGAACCTTGTCTTATGTGTACTTTCTCTTTTACAAATAGTGAAACTGGAATAAATGAGAACACAAATTTTTTGTCACTTTTGTCATTTTTCTCAGCTTCTATTTCCTTGATGTTTGAAATTGGTAGGTAGCCTTTATATGGTTAGTAGTGTAAGACATTCCTTTTTAGCTCACCTGGCTATGCCAGGATGAGCTTTTGCCATCACTTGGCGTCCGTCGTCTGTCCGTCCCTCCGTCGTAAACTTTTTTTTCAAAAATCTTCTCCTCTGAAACCACTGGGCCAATTAAATCCAAACTTGGCCTGGGTCATCACCAGCGTACTTAAGTTTTAAAAAATGTGTTCAGTTAGTCTGCGGACCAAACAACATGGCAACTGTTGCTAAAAATAGAACATAGGGGTAAATTGCTGTTTTTGGCAAATAACTCAAAAACCGTTGCAGATATAAAAAATCTGGTAGAGTAAAATTGTTCAGAATGCCGAGATCTATCTGCCCTGCAATTTTGAAGAAAATCTGGAAAACCCGTCTCAGAGTTACAGCCCTTTTTCCGTAAAATTTTCAAAATGTATGCATTTTTTATTTTTTATTTAAAAAAATGTAACAGATAGAGGTGAAGTGTTTATTGGAAAAATGTTCAGCATATCAAGATCTACATACTCTGAAATTTTGAAGAAAATCCAAATGGCTATGTAGAAGTAATTGACTGTTTTTCACCAAAAAAATTTTTTTTCAATGCCATATATGGTTATGGGTTATTTCCCTTTAAATTCTGTTTTCAAATCTTCTTGGGTTTACTTTTCTCTTTTAAGTTTTAGAGAAATTCCCTGCTATCACTTTATTAAAAAAAATTATTTGTTACATAATCAAGAGCAAAAAAATTGTTTTTGTACGAATTTTTACATTTTTTTTTGCAAAAATACTTCCTTAAACTATACTTATTTCACATTTTAATAAATTTGGTATATATTAATGTATCCACCTCATTTCATAAACTATATAGTTAAACAGGGAATTTTGTTTGCCTACCATGAATTTATCACCTCATGTTTAATAATTAAAGAGCAATGAGGCTTCTTAGAATGCATTGAATTCATTGATGACCTGGCTCTGGCATGGTAGGATATTGTGATCACTGTGTCCATGGTTGGTCTGTCACAAATTATCCAAACATCTTCTCTGAAACCGCTGGACCAATTGGAACCAAACTTGGTCACAATAGTCCTTAGGTGATCCCCTTTAAAAAATGTGTCCGGCAAGTCAACACGCCATTCAAGATGGCCGTCAGTGGGATCTTTGTCAAAAAATGGACCCTACATTCAAAGATCTTCTCCTCTGAAACTACTGGGCCAATTGGAACCAAACTTGGTCAAAATGGCCCTTAGATGCCCCCTTTAAAAAAAATGTGTGGCAAGTTCGTATCATTTCCAAGATGGCCGCCAAGTTGGACCCTATGGGAAAACAAAGATCTGCTTCTCTGAAACCACTGCAGCAATTGAAACCAAACTTGGTCACAATAGTCCTTGGGTGGTGCCGTTTAAAAATTGTGTCCGGCAAGTCTGCACTTCGTCCAAGATGGCCGCCACCCTGGGAACTGTGATGAAAATTGAACAATATTGCAAAAATCTTCTCCTGAAAATACTGGACCAATTGGAACCAAACTTAGTCACAATGGTCCTTAGGTGGCCGCCAGTGGGAAACGTGGTTTTAACATTGGACCCTATAGGGAAACATATTCAAACATCTTCTCTGAAAGTACATGGCCAATTGGAAACATACTTGATCAAAATGGTCCTTACTTGGTCCCCTTCATAAAATGTGTCCGGCATGTCTGCATAGCATCCTAGATTGCAGTCAGCAGGGAACATTGTTTAACCTTGGACCCCATTCAAAGATCTCCTCTGAAAATACTAAGCCAAAGTGAGGCACAATGATCCTTAGATGGTCTCCTTCAAGAAAGATGACAGTCGGTCAAAAATAGCTGCCAATGGGGAACATAGTTTAATTTTGAATCAGATAACATCTATGTCTATCAACAAACTTTTTGACATATTGTGTCAGCTATGGCCCAGGTGAGCGATACAGGCTCTTAAGAGCCTCTTGTTTTGAGTCCTTGCAGATGTGTACAATTGACTAAGTCCTGTTGCCAACTGAATTTTACTGTTGTTACGATTGTTTTTTTATTTATCATATTGGCTATAGGGGAAGGTTTGTGCCCAATAAAACTAGTTTAACCCTGCCATAGTAGGTTTGCACCTGTCCTAAGTCAGGAAATTTATTAAGCCTTTGTGCGTCTTGTATGTTTTCTAGTTAGTGTACTTTATGTCTATAGGAGTCTAGGATGATGTTTATTTCTCTGAACTTGATTACTCTTTATTNAGGGGCCGACTCCGACCTGCCGTTGGGTGTGGGGTTTCCATTCATTGAAGATCTTATGGTGGCTTTGAGTTGTTATTACTACCCTTTGGGTTGTTGTCTCTTTGACACATTCCCCGTTTCCCTTCCTTTTTCCTATTGGCGAAATGTGGACTTAGTTAGGAAATGTAGTGAAACATTAAAATTTTGTTGCATCTCATCTCGGCTTGTACTAGAAGAATTGATTTCTAAAATGGTATGCAGCATCTATATGGTTAGTTGTAAAGAACATCCTTTTTTGAGTCCCATCATTAATTTACTCCCTGTTTTTGTGCCCCACCGCAATGCGGAGCGGGGACATAGAAATGCCGAGCGTCTGTCCGTCCTTCCGTCACACTTTCTTGTAAGCACTCTCATGCATACAAATTATAACAGATTTTAATGAAATTTATGCCAAATGTTTTTACTATAAATACCTTGGTTAAGTTCGAAAATCAGCCTTGGTTGAAATTTTTTGACGGAGTTATGGGACTTTGACGAAAATAACGACAAGGTTTTAGCCCAAAATTAACCTTGTAAGCGCTCTCATGGCTACAAATTTTAACGGATTTTCATGAAATTTATACCAAATGTTTATATCACTAATACCTTGGTTGATTTTGAAGATCAGTTTAGATTGAGACTTTTTGACGGAGTTATTGGATTATGAACAAAATAACAACACCATTTTAGCCAAAAATTGACCTTGTAAGCGCTCTCATACCTACAGATTTTGACTGATTTTCATGAAATTTATACCAAATGTTTATACTATCAATACCTTGGTTAAGTTCAAAAATCAGCTTTGGTCGATATTTTTTGACAGAGTTATGGGACTTTGACGAAAATAACGACAAGGTTTTAGCCCAAAATTAACCTTGTAAGCGCTCTCATGGCTACAAATTTTGACGGATTCTCATGAAATTTATACCAAATGTTTATACCATTAATACCTTGGTTAAGTTCGAAAAATAGCCGTTGTCGATATTTTTTGACGGAGTTATGGGACTTTGACGAAAATAAAGACACTGTTTTAGCCAAAATTTGACCTTGTAAGCGCTCTCATGGCTACAAATTTTAACGGTTTTTCATGAAATTTATACCTAATGTTTATATCACTAATACCATGAAATTTATACCAAATGTTTATATCACTAATACCTTAGTTTTGAAGATCAGTTTCGGTTGAGACTTTTTGACGGAGTTATTGGACTTTGACCAAAATAACAACACCATTTTAGCCAAAAATTGACCTTGTAAGCGCTCTCATGCATACAGATTTTGAAGGATTTTCATGAAATTTATACCAAATGTTTATACTGAAAATACCTTGGTTAAGTTCGAAAATCAGCTTTGGTCGATATTTTTTTACGGAGTTATGGGACTTTAACGAAAATAACGACGCGGGTTTTAGCCAAAAATTAACCTTGTTATTGCTCTCATGGCTACAAATTTCGACAGATTCTCATGAAGTTTATACCATTAATACCTTGGTTAAGTTCGAAAATCAGCCTTTGTCGATATTTTTTGACGGAGTTATGGGACTTTGACGAAAATAGCGACACTGTTATAGCCAAAATTTGACCTTGTAAGCGCTCTCATGGCTACAAATTATAACGTATTTTCGTGAAATTTATACCAAATGTTTATATCACTAATACCTTGGTTGATTTTGAAGATCAGTTTTGGTTGAGACTTTTTGACGGAGTTATTGGACTTTGACCAAAATAACAACACCATTTTAGCCAAAAATTGACCTTGTAAGCGCTCTCATGCCTACAGATTTTGACGGATTCTCATGAAATTTATAGCAAATGTTTATACCACTAATACCTTGGTCAAGATCGAAAATCAGCTTTGGTCGATATTTTTTGACAGAGTTATGGGACTTTGTCTAAAATAATGACTCTGTTACCTTGTAAGTGCTCTCATGGCAACAAATTTTGACAGATTTTCATGAAAATTATACCAAATGTTAATTCCACTAATACCTTGGTCAAGTTGGAACATCTGCCGTGGTCGATCCTTTTTGTATCCCCACATATTTAATTTTGGAACTGCCCTGAATGTTTGAAAATATTTCAATTTCATATACAGTATAGTAGTATATTGCATGAGCGGCGGGGGACCCAGGAATTCTATTCTTGTAAGAATTGTGTACTTGGTTGAAAAATATAGTGAAACAGCAATTTTTTGTTGCATCTTATCTTGGGTTGTATAAAAGGGATTTACTGCAGCCTTTATATGATTTGTAAGGAATATCCTATTTTAAGTCCTATTGGACCTGCATTCCCTGTTTGATGAAATGAAGCTTTTATATGTTTAAGGAACCTGCTATTGTCAATTCTGTTGGACGTTTATTTTTTGTTTTGGAGTGGGGATACAGGGCCTAATCTGTAGTGCATTTAGGGGCCAAATTTCGCCCCATTCCCAATGGGCAAAAAACGTTATTTTTCCCAATTTAAAGGTATAAAATTCCCAATTTCGTTTTTGCCCAACCATGACGTTAAATAGTTTACGTATCGGGGTTTATTTACATGAAATAGACTGGCACCTATCTTATAGCGGTAAACCAGTCACCTGATATTGCGATTATGAAAGCTCCCGAGGAACCCCGAATAATTGCTCTGGTTCCTTCATTTCAGGTTTGGTTTTCCTATACTTTATACCTATATATCGGGTACCAGATTGTTTATTTGTCGAGATCGTGTCAGAGGTTGCCAAAATCGGCACGTAGTGGATTAATAAC
>MJUU01062638.1:68013-78453 GCA_002080025.1 Modiolus philippinarum
GATTCCCTTAAAAACATGGCTACCAGCGCAGAACATAGTCTAACATGGGACCCTATGGGAAAAGCATCTATTTGCTATCTCCTCTGACGCTACTGAAGCAAATTCAGCCAATCTTTACAGTAATTATGTATGGAAGGTACTTGGATCTGACAAAAAAGATGGCCTCCAGTGCAGAATATAGTTTAACATTGGTGCCAGGAATGAGATAACCATCTTTATAGTCATAATTTCTGAAATGTATAGAAGGTCCTTTGCAAAAATTATTCATTTCAATAGGATCAGACAAAAAAACATGGATGCTAATGAAGAACATAGCTAAACCTTTGACCCCATTGGTAAGAAAACATCTTTTTTAGTCATGTTTGTCGTAAAAGCGTTTTGCCAGGTGAGCGATACAGGCTCAGTCTCTGAGCCTCTAGTTGTTTCTTTTTAACAGTTAAAACAAAGTAAAAGTTTAACAGAACATAAAACACCAAATGGTCCAAAAACAATTCACAACTGATTTATTTGACCAAAAATATTTAAGAACCAGTAGAAATGCTCAAAACACAATAAAAGAGGAATGTCTTGCCTCCCTCAATAAATGCGGAATGTCTTCTATAACCCCTAGATGTTTGTATTTGATAAAAAAGAGCATCAAGTATTAGACAAAAAAACTTCGCTCAAAATGCCGCGAAATCCCACACGCCTGAAAAAGGAAGGTCGTGCATAAAAACCCCCATGGAGATTTTCAAAAGTTGGCAAGTATGCAAGTTGTGAAGAAAAATTATCAGGTTGGAAGATAATTCCAATGTTTTACTTTGAAAAATTTGGAAAAAAATTTCTGCTCTTTAAAATGAATGTAGACAAACTACAAAGTATTACTAAATTGGATGAAACAATGCCAGATTTTTACAAGAAAATATTAAATGTATGGATAAAACACACACTTGAAACTAATAAAAAGGCTCCTGTTAACTTTAAAGAAATCAGACAACAAATAATATGGGAAATAAGTATGTTAAATTTCAGGGAAAATGTCTTATTTATAAAGAGTGGATAAGAAATAATGTCATTTATGTTAACGATATAATTAACTCTGAAGGTGTTATCTCACAAAATGTTATTCTGGAGAAAATATCTTCAAAAGTTAATTGGTTCAGTGAATATTCAAAATCAGTGAAATCAATTCCAAAACATTGGCTGAACATACTGCAAAACGACGAATCTATAAAACTAAGGTCCAAACAAGTGCAATGATGTATATTTCTGATAAAAATGGAAAACATTACAATTTAAAAGATATTTCGTCGAATCAAATTTATAAAATATTGGTAACATTCGATTGTGAAAAACCAGTTGGGTTTCGAAATGGATAACCTCTTTGGGTGATTTTAATCTTCAATACAAAATCAGAGATACTCTTCATTTTAATTATACTTACTTAAAAGACAACAAATTAAGAATATTTAAATGGAAGTTATTACACTATATTTTACCATGTAAACAGCTTTTGTCAATATGGAAATAAGCCAAAAATCCAATATGTGATTTATGTAATGAAATAGAAACATATGATAATTTTTTTTTACTGTTTTCGAAAACAGTAATTTGCGATCGGCTTGAAGACATATTGTTTTGTTTACATGACTTCTGGGAACTACAAAATATACGCTCGTATAAACTCTAGAATTTAGCGCCCGATTTCACTACGAGTAAAGAAAGATACCTGATGTTTACTGATCACAAAAAGGCAATATATTGCTAAAAATACCTGTCAACCTTGACAAATCGTGTGCTTTTAAGCGATTTTACGGTCGTGAAACGAAATTAGAGGAAAAACGAGATTTGCTAGAAATTCTACGCTGAAAAAATGTTTTGTTTACATTTTTGCCTTTTTGTAACGGATAAAAATCACGTGTCGATCAATAGCCAATCAAAATCGGGATTACATCTATCATGCGGTATCCACGTGGTTAGACAGCTGAGCCTGTGATAATCAATATTTAACTTTTAAGACTTGAGAGACGTTATTAGAGTTATATCCAGCAATCGTAGTCACTCATATCGTTATGTATCATGATTAACCAGTCCATCGGTCGGGAATATTGGAATTACCGTCCCTTGTTCACAAACTTCTATATTTGGAAAAAAATAAACTCGGAACTCTTGAGGGTTTCTATACCACCCAGTGACGTAATCAAAGAATTCCGGGATATATTCCTTAGCCTATGGAAAGTCCAGAGAATTTCGAAGTTTACTTTCGTTTTCTTGTCAATGAAGTTGGCAATTTTGTGTATTTCTCAACAGAAAGATTGTCCCCCAAATTGAAGGGAAGGTAATCGAATTGGGCTCATGACATTCTTTGAAAACATAAACATCTTTGGAAGTAAACCAGACCAAGTTTTATTTTATGAGGGAAATAACAAAATAAACATGGGTTGAAGCGAGCAGGTGTGGAAGCGATGTCTGCATAGTTAGTAAAATTTTCTTATTAGTAACAAGGCCCTGTGGTTGAACACGGCTAACAAACATGCTGGTACTGCTATTCACGAAAGGGGTTACACACAAAAAGGTAATAATTAAAGCACTCGAGTTACTGAATCTGTTGGAGCAAAAACATATTTAGAAATTGTAATGCCCCATTTTTTTTTAAAATGAAATGCAATGAAAAGAGACAATTTTTATATGTGCATCAAGCAGATAATACAGTAAAGTCAAGCCTTCTGAAATGATGTTCCAAATACTTGTGTTTGATCATCTTACTTTTAATTTTGATGACTGTCTGGTCATAATCGCAACACATAAACACAGGAGTCTAAAATCCCAGCAATAAAGTGGTTATGTTACATAAAATGTCCTAAAACCCCACACGGAGCTACATTGTGAAGCTCTGGCCCTCAGTTTTCATAGAAGAAAAAAATCTAGATGTGTTTCCTTAAGAGAGGCAACAATTGTACATGTTGTAAATTGTGTTCATTGGATATTTATTACAGAAGATAGAACAGTTTTTATACCCCTGCTCCGAAGGAGAGGGGGGTATACTGTTTTACCCTTGTCCGTCTGTCTGTCCGTCTGTCCGTCCGTCTGTCTGTCCGTCCCTCCGGAACATCTTTTGTCAAGGATTTCTCAGCTTGTGTATGTAGTAATGATTTGATATTTGGTCTGAAGCTTAAGTATGAGTTGTACCGTGTCTCCCCTTTTCGAGTCTGTCACTCATCTACTTCCTGTTTGACGAAAACTTTGATTTTTCCCATTATAGCCATATATTGAAAATTTTGTCTAGGATTTCTCAGCTTGTGTATGTAGGAATGAATTGATATTTGGTCTGAAGCTTAAGTATGATGAGTTGTACCGTGTCTCCCCTTTTGTAAGTCTGTCACTCATCTACTTCCTGTTTGACTTCATCAATTTTTTCCCATTATACCAATATATTGAAAATTTTTGGTCCATACTTGTTTGTGTCCACACACTTTAACTGTGTCTACACCTGCGTTGTATCCGCTAACACTTAAATTTGCACTTTCCATATTGATTCAGTGTTCAGTGAGCGGGGGTATAACTGGCTGCCATTCAGCGACAGCTCTTGTTCATTCCAAATGAAATAACAGAAAAAGAAATGAAATGCAAGTGAGACTTGAATATCAATACCAGACTCGGAAACAATGACATAAACATAACTGTAGATCTTTGTTTCTGCCAAAAAAAAAAAAAAATAACAACTTACTGTTGATTTTTTTACTGCCCCTACACTATGTATAGTATAAAGCTGTAAATTTCTTACTTGCATGCGATCATAAAGCTAGAAAACAGTAATACTGCGTTTTGACACTTTGATTTAATAAAATGAAAATATTTCAATGTATTCTGGAATAAAATCAAATTATTGTTTAGGAAACTTCATATTGGAGATCACGTGATTAATTTAAAAACAATGGTATTTGGATATAAAATTACAGAAGAACAATATTTGGGATTTAATTTTATTTTGACTTTAATATTATATACCATTCACAAGTCTCATTATGTTTCAGATAGAAAAACAAAACAAATTGATACTTTTTCTCTATTTATACCCCCGCTCCGGAGGAGGAGGGGGTATACTGTTTTACCTGTGTCCGTAATTCCGTCCGTCACAACTTTCGTAAAGCTTTTCTCTGCAATGGTAAATGATACAAACTTGAAATTTTGTCAGAAGCTTTGTGTAGTCATGCCATATTGTGGGACGCATTTTCAGACCTGTAGGGTTGCTACTTCCTGTTTACCGACTTAGTCAATTTTTCATTAATCTGTGTGTCCGTCACAACTTTCGTAAAGCTTTTCTCTGCAATGGTAAATGATATAAACTTGAAATTTTTTCAGAAGCTTTATATAGTCATGCCATATTGTGGGACGCATTTTCAGACCTGTAGGGTTGCTACTTCCTGTTTACCGACTTAGTCAATTTTTCATTATTCTGTGTGTCCCGTCACAACTTTCGTAAAGCTTTTCTCTGCAATGGTAAATGATACAAACTTAAAATTTTGTCAGAAGCTTTGTGTAGTCATGTCATATTTTGGGATGCATTTTCAGACCTGTCGGGATGCTACTTCCTGTTTACCGACTTAGTCAATTTTTTAATTACTCTGTGTGTCCGTCACAACTTTAGTAAAGCTTTTCTCTGCAATGGTAAATGATACGAACTTGAAATTTTGTCAGAAGCTTTGTATAGTTATGCCATATTGTGGGATGCATTTTCGACCTGTCAGAATGCTACTTCCTGTTTACTGACTTAGTTTAATTTTCATCATCCTGTCTGTCCCTCACAACTTTCATAATTTTCATCATCCCGTCCGTCCCTCACAACTTTCATACAGCTTTTTTCTGCATTGGTAAATGATACAAACTTGAAATTTTGTCAGAAGCTTTGTGTAGGCATGCGATATTGTGGGACATATTTTAAGACTTGTGGGGTACTACATTTTGTTTACCAACTTTGTCAGGTTATTAGAGACTGGAAGATGAGAGCGGGGGTATTACTAGTGAGCATTTGCTCACAGATCCCTTGTTAGAACTGAATTTATCAAAAGGAAATATGATTTCGATAATAAAACGTTAAATTCTGATTATTATTTGAAAAAANGTAAATGATACAAACTTGAAATTTTGTCAGAAGCTTTGTGTAGGCATGCGATATTGTGGGACACATTTTAAGACTTGTGGGGTACTACATTTTGTTTACCAACTTTGTCAGGTTATTAGAGACTGGAGGATGAGAGCGGGGGTATTACTAGTGAGCATTTGCTCACAGATCCCTTTTTAGAACTGAATTTATCAAAAGGAAATATGATTTCGATAATAAAACGTTAAATTCTGATTATTATTTGAAAAAACATTACTTTTTCTGGAATATGAGTAATTAATAACAATAGATCTTATGTAGTGATTTCATGTATCAGATTGAATATTGCATAACATGTATAAATTTGTACCCTATAAATATTTGTTAACAGCAATTAGTGCAATAAACGTTTTGTTATGTTAAAAAAAAAAAAAGAAACTTCTTGGTCATTTGTAACCATACTTGAGCACAATGGTTCTTAAATGGTTCACTTGAAAAACAGGTCACCATCACATCCAAGAGTGGACATGGAATGTTGAAGATAGTTTATCACTTGACCCTTTACAAACACATTTTAAGAACTTCTTTGAAACTACAACCCCAGTTTGAACCAAACTTTGTTACAATAGTCCTTGTGTGTCCATCTTGTCCATGCCCGATGGAGGATGGCTGCCAGTGGGGACCATAGTTTAACATTGAACCCATTGGAAAGAGAACTCAGAGATCTTGTTTTTGGAAACTACTAGCCATTTATAACGAAAGCCTAGGCATAATGGACCATAGATGGTCACATTCAAAAGATATCTAAGGACTGCCAGCAGGGGAATATAGTTTAACATTTGACCCATGGAAACTTATTAAAAAAACTTCTTTAAAATGACAAGACCAATTGGAACCAAACTTGGCTACGATAGTCCTTGAGCATTCCCCCATAAAAATTAATGCTGTATCCTAAGATGGCCTCCAGCACAGGACACAATTCAACACTGGACCCTATTTGAAAAGCCATTCAAAGATCTTCTTTCCTGGAACTACGAGGCTATTTTGAACATATAGGCTCAAAAGATCCTTTCAATCATGAATTGTACATTGAAAATTATTTTCAAGTAAAGGCATGTTATTACCAACAATTATTTTTATGACTGACTACGATAGTAGGGGGGCATATAGTGTGCGAGTCTGTCCGTCCGTCCGTCCGTCCAGCCCAAGTTAGGTTTACCCTTAGGTTGAAGTTTTTTTTTCTGTGAAGGATGTATGCTATTATCATGAAACTTCGTTTAAATACACATTAGGATATAATTAAACAAAAATCATAATAAAAATTTATCCCGGCTACCAACTTCAGGCTTCACTGGTCATGGAAAAAAGGGGGGTAATATGAGGTTTACCCTTAGGTTGAAGTTTTTTTTCTGTGAAGGATGTATGCTATCATCATGAAACTTTGTATAAAAATACATAGGGTATAATTCAACAAAAATCATAATAAAAATTTATCCTGGCTACCAACTTCATGCTTCACTGATCTTGGATAAGAGGTTTACCCTTAGGTTGAAGTTTTTTTTCTGTGAAGGATGTATGCTATTATCATGAAACTTTATATAAATACATGTTAGGGTATAATTAAACAAAAATTGTAATAAAAATTTATCCCGCCTACCAATTTCATGCTTCACCGATCTTAGATAAAAGGGGGGGTAGTATGAGGTTTACCCTTAGGTTGAAGTTTTTTTTTCTGTGAAGGATGTTTTCTATTATCATGAAACTATATATAAATACACATTAGGGTATAATTTAACAAAAATCATAATAAAAATTTATTCCAGCTACCAAATTCATGCTTGAATGATCATGAAATATAGCATTGTTCAAAATAAGTGCGAGGCGGGCATTGTGTCCGTTAGACACATATTCTTGTTCTGTGTAGAAAGCAAGCATAATTGTTATTTATAAAGAAACATTAAAAGCAATGAAGGGATATGGAGTAAATGCAGTAAATATAGGAATTCCTCCATTATTAAGTATGCTCGAGTTATTTCAGTAGAAAACTGAGTCTTATGGGTACTTAATTTGTTTACTTTCTGTGATTGTTTCCAACAGAAAGAGACTCTTGTGAACCATCTCCTGCTAAGAGATCAAGAAGAACTAAGGGAAATCCATCTAAAGGAAAAACAAAGTCATTTTCCAAGAGTTTAAGGGATGCAACTGAAGAGGTTATCAATGAAATGCATAATGCTACTGATGATAAGACATTTGATGGGCTTTCACAGGTAGGAAGTAATCAATTATTGTAGCTGGTTTTCTGTATGGCTTATAATACCCATTGAGTTGATTCTGCATTACTTGCTCATATTCATGTAATGAAAATTGAATGAAACAGAAATGGTCAGATTTTTTCCAACTTCAGACACATCACATTAATATGATCATAAGTGCCAATAACTAGCCAGTTTTCCAATTTCATTGCTATGAATTTTTGTTTGCAGTGTATAATTATGCTTGTCTAGGATTTTTTAGTTGATTGATACCTACCTATGGATACCTTTGAATCTTTAAAAGGCTGGTGTTAGAGTATTCTGCTCAATTCGCCGTTCCAGAAACTAAGGAATTGTGGGTACTGCGATTGTATTTGAAATTTGATGTACCAACAATCGATTTTCGACCAATGATGTTGCGTTATTTACGTTCTTGACCAATCAACGTATTTTGGTGTACGCTCTACCCACAATGCTTTAGTTTCTGAAACAGCGAATTTCAATTGTCATAATTAATTGTGTCTACTCAGGTTCTAAACAAGTAAACAGCTTCAAAGTTATATAATAACAGTTGTTCGGCCAAACATCTGATATTTATTTACATTTCTTTTTTAGCTCGCCGGGAAGAATGTCCGGAGAGCTATTGTCATACCCCGGCCTCGGCGTCGTCAGTAAAACTTTAACCTGGCTTGTGGAATTGAGACCTGAAGAGCTAGAATGTTGATATTTGGTATTTGACTTCCTTGTGATGAGAGCTTTCTTCTGGTACCATATTTGTAGACATTTTGACCTTGACCTTGCCCTGAGNNNTATGTAACTTCCTTATGATGAGAGCTTTCTAGTGGTACCATATTTGTAGACATTTTGACCTTGACCTTGCCCTGAGAACAATTTTTGAAAAACTTTAACCTTGCCTCTAGAAGGTAGGCTTTTAGTGGTAGGGTGTTTATACTAGGAATGTAACTTCCTTATGATGGGAGCTTTCTAGCAGTACCATATTTGTAGACATTTTGACCTTCACCTTTCCCTGGGGGCAATTTTTTTAAAAACTTTTAACCTTGCTTCTAGAAGATAGACTGTTAGTGGTAGGGTGTTCATATTTGATATGTAACTTCCCTATGATGAGAGCTTTCTTCTAGTACCATATTTGTAGACATTTTAACCTTGACCTTGCCCTGAGGGCAATTTTTTAAAAAACTTTTAACTTTGCTTCTTGAATTAAGTTTGTTAGTGGTAGGGTGTTCATATTTGGTATGTGACGTTCTTTTGATGACAGCTTTCTGATGGTACTGTAGTTGTAGACATTTTGACCTTGTCGTTGCCCTTAGGGCAATTTTAAAAATAACCTTAAACTTGCTTCTAGAATAAAGTTGTTTAGTGATAGGGTGTTTGTATTTGATATGTGACTTTCTTGTGAAGAGAGCTTTCTATTACTTTCGAATTTATTGTGCATTGAGGTTACTGGAATCCCCGGCGAGCTATGTTGTCTTCTGACAACTCTTGTTATTGAGAGACTTCATTGTTTGTCTGCAAAACTAGAACATTTGGGTATATTTTTTGAATAGGTAATAATTCTCTTGTGTGACTAAATTTTGGACCTCATTATCTAAAACCTACTTTTTAAAAAATTTTAACATTGGCTATATATTCTGGACAGTTAAGTTGAAGGGTTTTCATATTGATCACGTGTATTCTTTGTTGTAATTCAGGTATATCAGGTATTTGCAATTCTTTTGGAATCCTACTTGCCCACAGGTAAGTTAATGTCAAATTTCACTTCAATGTAAAATATTTTTGTTTCCTGCATGTTCTCAAATAAAACTTAAATTAGATCACATCTTACAGTATTTTTATGGTAGTAAGAAATAATGTGAATAATAAGTTTAGATGATTTCTGTTCAGCTTATTACAATGTTTATTTTTTTTGTAGGCTCAACTTTGTTACAGTTTGTTATATGTCTGTTTTAAATTGTGTCATATTGAAACTCGTCTGGAGTTTTGTGTGATGGACATTCTAACTGAGGCCAGGCTTCGAGTATTTGAATTATCAAGATTTAGGTACAGTAAACCAATGGAGTTGAAAGAAGTGTTATGGTGGGAGCAGTTACTGGAAAAGATACAGAATCGTCAGCCATATGTTGCTTCGGATGTAGCAGAGAAATATTGTAAAGCACTATCCAGGAGCAATTTAGAATTCTATGGAGACTACCTGCCTCTTCCACTGGTAGACTTGCTTCAGGCTCAGGATATACCTTATATTGATAAATTGAATTTAGCAGTGGATGTCTTGTGTTATTCGCAGAAACCAGCTTATCAGTTTAATTTTGTATCAGGAGCACATGGTATGCATATACTTTTAAATCATAATGAATATGTTGGATAATGAATATTGCATGTTATGTAATAAACAATGAAAGGATATGGAGTAAATGTACATGAGACAGTTTTTACAAATACATGGTTAAACCAAGGAATGGAACATCATCTTGAAGTCACCATTAGGCCTCAACAAGACAGCCCTAGCGCCGTTTGCTATTTGTTTGCTAACCATTTGCAGTGTTCCAGCTAGAAATCAAAAGGGGCAGGGTAAAAAATTCCTAAAAAGGGCACTTTGTGTCCCGAAAGGGCATTTCGACTTTAATATCGCATTTTCTTCTTATCCTTTCTTATAGCGTTATATCTCTATTGTACTGTGCAATTATTAATTGTCAAGTCATTTTACCACTAAGGCTTTAATTAAAAGAACATAACTTATTAAATATATTTTTTATTATTCATAAAATATCAACATAAACAATGACAAAAAGAAAAGACATTCACACTCACACTCCCTTGTTCAACATAGAAACACACAGCAACTCCTTCATCACACAAGTCCATACAATTCTACCCTCACATTTAATTATAAACATAAACAATGACAAATATAAAACATTAGTCAATTCACTCAAACTCCCTTGTCACAGTATCATTCCAACTCAAAGATATATACAATAGATTAATTCTTTCACACCCACACAAATCAGACACATTCAAATGAAGCAAACAATTTCACACACATGATCACATATTCATAAAAGACAAACATGACAAAATAAATGAATGATG
>MJUU01062638.1:83463-94089 GCA_002080025.1 Modiolus philippinarum
CTCCAACGTTGGAGCACTGCACATGGCATATATATGAAAAAATATCTGATACACACGCGATTTCTCATTAAAAAATTAAAACACACTAAAACATAGCAACAATGGCTATAATTACATAAATATATTCGGAACTTTTCTTTAGAGAGTGAGAAAATTTTAACTTTAAGCAGTCATGTAGGATAAATGCCGATGAGTTACCAAAGTTCTAATATGGAGGTTTACTTTCACTTTCTCGATCGATGGATCATTCAAGGAGAATGTAGCGTAACTAAAAACGCCGCCGTTATGAATTGAATGGTGGTTATTTATAAGAAGAATATCGTAGAAAGTACATGTACATATCAGACAGTGACTGGAGTTAAATGGATATATTTTGAAGCGGTTGGTGAAATTAAACCGCTGGCGCTGATGCCAGCCGATGCTTTCAAGATGAATTTTAAAGGCATCCTTCTTTTACTACTTAGCGCTTTCATCATCATGGTTACTAAAAATTCTGTTTCTGGGAGAACAAAGAAATACAATTGTGCATAGTATCTGCAATTCCTCGGCCAAAGGAGTTTGGACGGAGATAAAATACCGTGCTGTTTCTCACACTAATGGTTACTACGGCATGTTCGGGGAGCAGGGGCTTGGGTGATTTTTTAAATAAATAATTTAATCTTGGTGCCAGTGAAAGTAAATATTTTTGTCCTTCTTGTCATTAAAATAAATAATTCAATTTTGAAGAATAAATTTTTTGCAATTGCAAATAAATGATTGGATGTGACATTTGGTGAAAATATATGTTAATTTAATTTTGTTGTTTAGATTTTCATGAAAATAAATAATTTTTCTAGGCAATTCGCCCAGACACCCTGAAAATCAAATGTTTATCCCCCCCCCCCAATCAAACTTGAGATTATCAGCATTAGACTTCTGACAATTAATCCATAATCCACAATGTGATTCTCACTTATTTTTTACATCAAATATTACTTGAGCTGTAAAAAAGTTTTCTTTCTAATTGTTCCCAAGTATTGATACTTTAAGTTTTGCCCTGAATTTGAGATCGATAGAGGTCAGCTACACATGATATATTCATTGCAGACAAAGCCAACCACCTTTCAGTGCAGACTGCACTTTGATTAACTGTAAGCCAAATTTTCGTCAAAGATTTCTTGGCTTGTATTAGCTGAATTGATTTGGGCTATAGATTTTAAAGGATGCGTGTTATTGTTTTACGTAATTGGCATGAATTCTTCCTATTCGCCAATCCCTTGATTTGATTCGTCAAGAATTCCTCGACTTTTATCAGTGGGAATGACTTGATATTTAATTTTTTTTAATTTGAAGCTAAGAAAAGATATGATTTTAGTAAAGCTTTAAGAAATCATCGTGTCTATCAAATTACTGTATAAACACATTATTATGTCAAACAGAATTTTAATGCATACTGATTGCAATTTCACTTTTTCCCAGATTTGCAGAAATGACATTGCGAGTCCTTCTTACATGCTCTTGTTTTATATAATAAATTACTGATTTAAAGACTAGTTATCACACATGATACAATAACCATATACATCTAAAACTAGAGATTATGTCTATAAGACACAGATGCCCCTGCAGACAAATTTATCGCAGTAGATAACCTAAGCCAATCAGGAATAAAAATGAATCCCCAGTCACTGAATTGTGATGGAATCATGAAGAAGTACTGCAAAAGATGATTATTAAATAAATAATATGAAACATCATAATGATATGTTGTGCAGTTGTCTATAAATGGACTTGAAACACAAAATTTACCGAAAGTCACTCAAGCGTTAAGTGAAGGTCAAAGACACTTAATTATACCCCCGCTCCGTAGGAGAGGGGGGTATACTGTTTAACCCTTGTCCGTCTGTCCGTCCATCCGTCTGTCCGTCCGTCCGTCCGTCCGTCCGGAACATCTTTCGTCAAGGATTTCTCAGCTTGTGTATGTAGTAATGATTTGATATTTGGTCTGAAGCTTTGACATGATGAGTTGTACCGTGTCTCCCCTTTTCAAGTCCGTCACTCATCTACTTCCTGTTTGACGAAAACTTTGATTTTTCCCATTATAGCCATATATTGAAATTTTTCGTCAAGGATTTCTCAGCTTGTGTATGTAGTACTGATTTGATATTTGGTCTGAAGCTTTGGCATGATGAGTTGAACCGTGTTTCCCACTTTTGAAGTCCATAACAGGCCATAATATTAATCATTTATATTTTATATGTGAATTGGTGATGAAAGGGAACATGGATGATAAAATGAAGGTACTTTGCAGTTATTGTAGTCCATCAAAACTCTTTTGTAATTAAGTATTAGTAGCCCTGCCCATTATTTTAAAAAGAGCTGAATTGGGTTGTTTTCATTTCTTAAAGATTATATATTTGTGTCCATGCTTGTATTGTGTCCTCACTTGTACTGTATCCATGCCAGTACTGAATCCACACACACTTAAATTTGCATTTACTTATTGATTCAGGATTCAATGAGCGGGGGTATAACTGGCTGCCATTCGGCGACAGCTCTTGTTTTTCATCGGATTTCGATGGGATTTTTTTCTTTGGATTCCTCTTGNTACCGTTTCCGAGCTACAAGGGGTCAAAGGGGCCAAAATTGCAATTTTTCTAAATATGTCAAATCTTTATTTTTCTTCAGATTTCGATGGGATTTTTTTCTTTGGATTCCTCTTGATCTAAGCTTTCAGTAGTATGTAACGGATTTTGTGTAGGTCTTACCTTTTCGGAGCTACAAGGCGTCAAAGGGGCCAAAAATGCAATTTTTGGTCGGGTTGCACGGAGTGCAAATCCGGGTAATAGTATTGTGAATGTTGGGCGGGCGGGGAAATTGAGTACCTCTTTTGTGAAATCAACTCCTCCTACAGTTTTCAACCCAGATCTTTGAAACTTTACAGAATGTTTCTATAGATATTGAAGATGTGCACCTGACTTTATGGATTTATTTCAGAAATTTTTTCCTATTTTTTCGGACTTCGGAACATAGTCATTTTTTACCAATGTTTTCAACAGAGGGTACCTATTTTGTGAAATCAACTCCTCCCACAGTTTTCAACCTAGATATTTGAAACTTTACAGAATGTTTCTTTATATATTGAAGATGTGCACCTGCCTTTATAGAATTATTTCGGAAATTTTTTTCTATTTTTCTGGACTTTGGAACTTAGTCTTTTTTATCGATGTTTTCAACAGAGGGTACCTATTTTGTGAAATCAACCTCTCCCACAGTTTTCAATCTAGATAGTTGAAACTTTACAGAATGTTTCTATATATATTGAAGATGTGCACCTGCCTTTATGGGATTATTTCTGAAATTTTTTCCTTATTTTTCCGATTTTTGGAACGACTTTTTTATCGATGTTTTCAACAGAAGGTACCTATTTTGTGAAATCAACTCCTCCTACAGTTTTCAACCCAGATCTTTGAAACTTTAAAGAATGTTTCTATATATATTGAAGATGTGCACTTGACTTTATGGGATTATTTCGGAAATTTTTTTACTATTTTTCCGGACTTTGGAACTTAGTCTTTTTTAGCTCATCTGGCTATGCCAGGGTGAGCTTTTGCCATCACTTGGCGTCCGGCGTCCGTTCGTCCGTCCGTCGTAAACTTTTCATTCAAAGATCTTCTCCTCTGAAACCACTGGGCCAATCGGAACCAAATTTGGTCACAATAGTCCTTGGGTGGTCCCCTTTAAAAAAAGGTATCCGGCAGGTCCATACCTCATCCAAGATGGCCACCATTGGGGAACATAGTTTTAACATTGGACCCTATGGGTAAACACATTCAAAGATCTTCTTCTCAGAAACTACCTGTCCAATTATAACCAAACTTAGTCACAATAGTCCTTAGATGGTCCCTTCCAAAAAAAGGTATCTGGCAGGTCTGTACCTAATCCAAGATGGCCGCCAGCGGGGAACATAGTTTTAACATTGGACCCTATGGAAAAGACATTCAAAGATCTTCTTCTCAGAAACTACCAGTTCAATTATAACCAAACTTAGTCACAATGGTCTTTAGATGGTCCCTTCCAAAAAAGGTATCCGGCAGGTCCGTACCTAATCCAAGATGGCCTCCAGCAGGGAACATAGTCTTAACATTGCACCCTATGGAAAAGACATTCAAAGATCTTCTTCTCAGAAACTACCAGTCCAATTATAACCAAACTTAGTCACAATGGCCCTTAGATGGTCCCTTCCAAAAAAGGTATCCGGCAGGTCTGTACCTCATCCAAGATGGCCGCCAGCGGGAACATAGTTTTAACATTGGACCCTATGGAATATACATTCAAAGGTCTTCTTCTCAGAAACTACTAGTCCAATTAGAACCGATCTAAGCCACAATGGTTCTAAGGTGGTCCCATCTAAAAAATGTATCTGGTAGGTCCGTACCTCATCCAAGATGGCCCCCATCTGGGACATAGTTTTTACATTGGCCCTATTGATTTTAAGGGGAACCTTTGCCCAAATTTTTGAATTTTTATTTGAAAAGTTGTCTGCATGTTTTAATTTCAGCACTATGTATTACTTTAATTATAAGGGGAACCCCTGCCCAAATTTTTTTGAATAGTATTCTGTTATGAGTTGTAATGGATGGTGGATCTTCGGTTGCCATGGAAACCAAACAAGAATACTGTAATTTTAGGAAAAAAAGTATTCTGCTAAATGTTATTTTTCGTTTTTCCTATTGGAAATGCCTTTTATATATGGCAGTCATAGTCCAGGTGAGCAATACAGGCTCTTGAGAGCCTCTTGTTTAAAAAATCTTCTCCTCTGAAACTACTGGGCCAATTTAAACCAAACTTGGCCTGGATCATCACCAGGGTATGTACTTTCAAAATTGTATCCGAGGAGTCTGAAAACCAAACAACATGGCTGCTGTTACTAAAAATAGAACATAGGGGTAAATTGCTGTTTTTGGCAAATAACTTTAAAACCGTTGCAGATATCAAAAATCTGACATGAGTAAAATTGTTCAGAATGCCAAGATCTATCTGCTCTGCAATTTTGAAGAAAATCGGAAAACCTGTCTAAGAGTTATAGCCCTTTTTCCTTAAATTTTTCAAAATTTGCGGATTTTTTATTTTTTAATTCAAAAACTGTAACAGATAGAGGTGAAGTGTAAATTAAAAAAATGTTCAGCATATCAAGATCTACGTATTCTGAAATTTTGAAGAAAATCCAAAGGCCTGTGTATGATTTATTGGCCGTTTTTCACCAATTTTTTTTTTTCCCCAATGCTATATGGTTATGGATTATTTCCCTTTAAATTCTGTGTTCAAATCTTCTTTGGTTTACTTTTCTCTTTTAAGCTGTAGAGAAATTCCTTACTATCACTTCATTTAAAAAATTATTTCTTCCATAATTTAGAGAAAAAACAGTGTTTTTGTGCAATTTTTTGCAAAAATACTTTCTTAATCTTTACTTTATTTCATGTTGTAATGATTTTCCTATATAAATATATTGTGTATATTACAGGGACTCTAGTGTGTGATCACTATGACCTCTGCCGACATGAATGTTGAATAAGATTATCAGCTTCATTGTCTGCTTAATGTTATAAATATTAGTTAATAAAAGCTTTAGTGAGCAGTTGATGAATTAACCTTGAAAACCACTGAATGGATTGGAACAGAACTTGGCATTAATGATGCTTATGAGGTGCTGACTATAATATATATATGTATTGTGACTTTTATGACTAAACGTCATCCAACATGGCCATCTGCGGGGAACTTGATTTATTACTCGACTGTATGGAAAGAGCATACAAAGAATTTTTTTCAGAAACAACTTGGCTAGTCACAATGTATCTTAGATGGTCCCCTTCAAAACAGATGTCCTTCAAGTCTGCACCTCATGCAAATTGGCTACCAATGGGAAACATAGTTTAATATAGGAGTACATTCAAAGATCTTCTTCTTTAAAACCATTTGGCCAGTTGGAAATGAACTTTGGCACAATACTTAATTTTCTTTAAAATTGTGTCCTGCAGATCCATCCCNAGTTATGTATTGGCCATGGTCCAGGTGAGCGATACAGGCTCTTGAGAGCCTCTTGTTTATCAATGTTTTCAACAGAGGGTACCTATTTTGTGAAATCAACTCCTCCCACAGTTTTTAATCTAGATAGTTGAAATTTTACAGAATGTTTCTATATATATTGAAGATGTGCACCTGCCTTTATGGAATTATTTTGGAAATTTTTTCCTTATTTTTCTGAACTTTGGAACTTAGACTTTTTAGCTCACCTCACGAAGTGAAGGGGGCTTATATGACACCCCTAGCGTCGGCGTCCGGTTAGGAAGAATGGTTAAGGTCCATTCCTGCTTACTGACATGCTCCACATCAACTATATTGGTGTGCCTGATGCACTTTGGGATGACGACTGGAATGCATGCTTCGGATGCTGTCCCTGACCTACATTTTACGCATGAGCGACTTGGTTAGGAAGAATGGTTAAAGTCCATTCCTGCTTACTGACATGGCCCACATCAACCATATTGGTATCTATGATGTATTTTGGGATGACAACAACAATGAATGCTTCGGATGCTGTCTCTGACCTACATTTTACGCATGAGCGACTTGTTTAGGTAGAATGGTTAAAGTCTATTCCTGCTTACTGACATGGCCCACATCAACCATATTGGTACCAATGATGCATTTTGGGATGACATCAACAATGAATGCTTCGGATGCAGACTGTAAACTACAATTTATGCATGACTGAGTTTTTTTAAAAAAATGATTATAGTCCATTCCTGTTTACTGACATGTGCAACATGTGACAATGCTGTGCAACGAGGTGAGCTTAGCAGGCTGTGGCTGCTTTCTATGTTTTATCGATGTTTTCAACAGAAGGTACCTATTTTGTGAAATCAACTCCTCCTACAGTTTTCAACCCAGATCTTTGAAACTTTACAGAATGTTTCTATATATATTGAAGATGTGCACTTGACTTTATGGAATTATTTCAGAAATTTTTTCCTATTTTTTGGGTTAGGGTTAGGGACTTAGGAATTGATCAGATTTTTTGGACATTTTCAACAATGTACATATCAGTTTTGTGAAATCAACCATTTCTTTGATTTTTGACCAAGATCTTTGAAACGGTAATGATGTGCACTCAACATTTTTGAATTAGTTAAGAATTGTTTTCCTATTTTTTTTCTGGACCTTTTTTTTTTTGACTTTGGAAGTTACCCGAACCCAGAACGGTGAAATTTAGTCCGCCTACACTTTTCCTCCCACAGTTTTCAATCTAGATAGTTGAAATTTTACAGAATGTTTCTATATATATTGAAGATGTGCACCTGCCTTTATGGAATTATTTCAGAAATTTTTTCCTATTTTTTGGGTTAGGGTTAGGGACTTAGGAATTGAACAGATTTTTTGGACATTTTCAACAATGTACACATGATGTACATATCAGTTTTGTGAAATCAACCAACTCTTTGATTTTTGACCAAGATCTTTGAAACGGTAATGATGTGCACTCAACATTTTTGAATTGGTTAAGAATTGTTTTCCTATTTTTTTCTGGACTTTTTTTTTTTGGACTTTGGAAGTTACCCGAACCCAGAACGTTGAAATTTAGTCCTACACTTTTCTATCCAGATCATTGAAATTTAAAAGCATATTCTCTACTGCCCACACAGACTCATTTATGTTAAAGGTCCATTAAATAAGGAACCCATAAAACATCATCAAAAGGCAACCCGGCCATTTGTGTCTTTGACCAATTTTTCTAAATATGTCAAATCTTTATTTTTTATCGGATTTCGATGGGATTTTTTTCTTTGAATTTCTATGGATGTAAAGTTTTAGTTGATAGTACATATTTTGCATAGCTTATAAGGTTTTTTTTATCAGTAAGTGATCAAAAGGGTTGATTTTTTTTCCCTATTTTGTTCCTAGCTAATAATTGTGTCTAGCTTCTTTTTGTGTCTATCTAATTATTGTGTCAAGCTCTTTACTGTGTCCACATTCACTTTAAACTACTTTTGTTGAAATTTCAGTGGTCAGCATGCTGCGGTCGTATCATTGTGCGCTTGGCGTAGCCCTTTATTTCCAAGGAAATTGTAAACACAGTTAAAGAATTTTATTTTGTTTTTATTGCTGCTGCAGTAGATCAATGTGCAAATTAATGCGATGCAGGGGCGGGCGAGACATATCCTGTGTCCACAGTTTATTAGTGATTTGTGTAGTACTGTGAAGGTAATTTATTTGATGGGACATCATTGTGGTATGATGTGTAGTTGATGAGAAATGGACCTACACGCAAAATTTAACAAAAGTCACTTAATCATAAAATATAGGTCAAAGCCGCTTAATTCTTAGTGATTTGGGTAGTACTCATCAAGGCAAATAATTTGATGAAACATAGTAGTATGATGTGTAGTTGTTGAGAAATGGACTTAAATACAAAATTTAACAAAAGTCACTTAAGCGTAAAATGTAGGTCATTGGTCCCCAATTGTTGGTGAATCTGGTAGTACTAATCAAAATGCATGTTCTGATGTAATACTACTAAAATATTACAAGAAGTTACCAAAATTTGGACCTAAACGCAAAACTTAACATCTTGATGTATGGACAAGGGTAATTCTACATGCCCCTTCCACTTCGTGGCGAGGCATAAAGTCTGTAATTCTATAAATTTGATATGAAATAAAGCTACAATCAGAAATAATATCTAGGACAGTTGACTTTGTACAAGTACAGGTGCTAAGGTTTAATTGATTAAATGGGAACCCATACTTCCCCTTTATCTATCCTAACCTTATGATTTGGATAAATTACAAGGCAAAACCTCAAAATAGCATTCATATTGACATCAAATTTGAAGACAAGGAAGAAAATGATACATGCAAAAAAATGAAAGCTGGTTCAATATGTTATTGCTGTTTCTGGTCAACAATTCATTCCTTCTGACAGGCTATTCTAGCATATATTCATTGAGAGGCAAGTAATTGAGTCCCCATGTCATTGTTGGAATGAACTATTTTATAGGGGGGTAACGATTCACCGAAGTTTCGATGAACTGCGATTTTTTTATTCGGTTCGATTTTCGGTTCTTTAAACCCGTATTTCGATTCGGTTTCAATCCGGAATGTTCAGTATGTTACAAACGAAAGCTAACAACTCAACCGCAGACACAATGACCTGTGATATGCAGCGTAGTCAATGCAAATAACATTTTTTAACTATAAACGTGCCTATGTATGTAACCACTAACTATATACATCAAAATATTCACGAGAAGTTGGCAACATAAGCCGAAAATCTTCGTTTTGTTGGAGGAAACAACTCTAATGTAAACTTCTGGTTTTAGCAGTATGACTAATTACCGCTAAAGCGTAGTAACGAACAAAACCAAATACGGGCGTGTAAAAAAATCCAACTTGCCGACCGTAGTTTTTTAGTTTGCTTCAAATAAGGAATGTTCAGAGCTTATATATCTCAGACAGCTTTTGAATAGAGAGGATTATTTACAATTAATTAGATTTTCTTACACTTCCAGTTTGAGTTTGCTAAAAATCACTAAATAATAAACATGATAAAGATCTGAGATTAGTTATAAGTATCAGAACTATAGTTGTTGGAGCAAACAAATCACTGGATTACTTCTTACAATAGAAAAACACTGAAAAATGCTAAATCAACTGGTACAATTTACATTTAAAGTAGTTAACATTAATTATATACACATCATAGAATAAATATTGTCATCTTCCTAGGTGTCACTGGTAAAAATGACGCAAGAATGAATCGAATCGAAACGCATTGAACCGTAGCCCTTGTATCGTGATACGTATCGAACCGTGAGGTAGGTGTATCGTTACACCCCTACTATTTTAGTTATTTTGCACAGTGTCCCATGATAATGGCCATTTACAGGCCCCTCCTGTAAGCTGACAGGTGAATTTTGTCATATTTGTAGTAATAATTTGACATTTGATCTGAAACTTCAGTATGGAGATATGTACTGTGCCTCCCTTTCTAGGTCTTAAGGTGGGGTTGATCTATTTTATGTGAACCTATAGGAGGATTTATAGTTTCAGTACATTTTATTATACCCCCCGCAAACGAATTTTGGGGGGGTATATAGGAATCACCATGTCTGTCTGTCTGTCCGTCTGTCTGTCCCCTTTCGTGTCCGCAGCAGAACTTTTGTACCGTAGCACCTAGGATAATCAAACTTGGTGTGTGGATGCATCACTGGAAGACAATGTGTCGCGTACCAAATTTAGGTCACTGTGACCTTGACTTTGACCTTTGACCTTTATGATAGTAAAACCGTGTCCGGAGGAGAACTTTTGTACCGTAGCACCTGGGATTATCAAACTTGACTTTGACCTTTGACCTTTATGATAGTAAAACCATGTGCATTTCGTGTCCGGCGGAGAACTTTTGTACCTTAGCACCTAGGATTATCAAACTTAATGTGTAGATGCATCATGGGAAGACGTGTCGCGTACCAAATTTAGGTCACTGTGACCTTGACTTTGACCTTTGACCTTTAAGATAGTAAAACCGTGTCCGGAGCAGAACTTTTGTACCGTAGCACCTAGGATTATCAAACTTGGTGTGTGGATA
>MJUU01062638.1:130761-164716 GCA_002080025.1 Modiolus philippinarum
TACATGCTGCACATTTATGCAATCAAACTTGACTTCTATCTCAAACGTTTCAAGAAAATACATGCAACTCCTATAACCATTTGCGGAAAACTTCAACCATGAAGAAAAAATGTAGTCCTTGACATGCTCGACATCTTTGTAGGTAAAATTAATTTAACCTTTATCTCAAATTAATTTTGAAATATATTTCTTTCTCTCTTTCTTGCAGCCTAAAATTAAAAAAAACACATAACCCGTTGCTGATCGTTCCAATGATCAAGGTTTTCCTCTACGAAGAGGAGAAGGCAAAACGTGATCATTGTTATGACCAATACAAAATTTTCTTTGAAATGATTGGCACTGGAGAAAGCGACTATATAACATGCTAAGTGTGCTAAGTGTGTCTGTGTAATTTCTTGGAGTTGTATGTTACAACAGAATTTAAGAACAGAATACCATATGCTTTTTACTTTCTTGTATTTTATGGTTGAATTAAGGTTTGATTAGTGGTTGATGCACTGTCATATATAGTGATGGTTTTATCTCTTTTGAATAAAAGAATATTAAAGTTTTCACTGAAACTACATCTTACGAGGTCGATTGGCTTTAACACCTAAAATTATGTCGGCCTTCAAGGGCATGTATCGGTCACGTGGACCAACACGCCTTTCAGAATCAAGTAGTGTAGATATATATTATAGTCCTGCACTACTCCAACCTTGATGTAGTATATGAACACGAGGAACACTAAGCTTTTATAACTGACCCCCAAAAGGGATCGCACAAAGACTACTATAGTCAAATTGGTAACATTGTACTTTTGATTGTATTTCCCATAAGATCCTATGTTAAAAATTTTTTCTAATACTAGTAAACTTGAAAGTTAACCACCCAAGGACTATTATGATCAAATGCTTAAGGTTAATTTTTTTCAAGTGTTTTCAGAGGAGAAGATCTTTGAATGCATTGAGGCCCAATGTTAAACTATTATAAACTATGTTCCCCGCTGGCTGTCGTTAAAAAATCTAATTTTAGCGGGGCCACACAAGATCACAGATTTGGTTTAAATTAAATTTACCTTATGGTTTCAGAGGAGATATTTAAATGATTTTTTCCCCGACAGCTGACGTACGAAGGACGGTAAGTGATGGTAAAACCTAGTCCTGGCCTGTATACCAAATCACTTCGCTTTCGCTATTCTGGAAGATACTATCTAATGACAAATGTCCAGCAATGCATAATATGTATTATGAATGGAACATATATATCATTAACGAAAACACGAAACCTGAATTTACGAAAATTCGTTAAAAACTAAGGAGTATCTCCCTCTTGCATAGCTCTGTCCTTAGCTGATTTTGGCTTCCTTTTTTAGATGCTATTGGTAAATTGTTCTCTATCAGGTTTTACAAATATTTCGAGTTATGGATTTCCAAATGTTTTGATTTTATCTGCACTGAAGAGACATAAGTTGTCGAAATGCGCATATGCAGAATATAAATTCACGGTAACTTCGGTATGTTCACTGGGCCGATGTCTCTGCTGGTGGACTATTAGTCCCCGAGGGTATTCACCAACCCAGTAGCCAGTACTTCGGTGCTGGCCCGAAAACCGATTTTATTGAAAACTTGCAATATCTGAATTTACGAAAATTCGTTAAAAAACTAAGAAGTATCTCCCTTTTGCATAGCTGTCCTTAGCTGATTTTGGCTTCCTTTTTTAGATGCTATTGGTAAATTGTTCTCTATCAGGTTTTACAAATATTTCGAGTAATGGATTTCCAAATGTTTTAATTTTATCTGCACTGAAGAGACATAAGTTGTCGAAATGCGCATATGCAGAATATAAATTCACGGTAACTTCGGTATGTTGTTATATACCACAGATAAGGTTCACTAGGCAAGCCATAAGGTGAAGTATGGAATTTATACTTGCCAATATGGAACAAATTAATGTTGACTTCTTTCCCAAAATATATATCCTGTGAAATATATCCGACAGGATGTTTTACGTGAACATATTTTGTGCATAAATACATACTGACTGACAAAAATCCCTCTTCTAAAGTTCCACTTGTTTCACTTTTAATGGCATCTTCTAGTGAAGTTCCATCTGATATTTTCTCATATGCTGCAAATACTTCATTTAAATGATAAGTACTTCTGAGACATAGGATCGAGTTTATTACAGACTCATCTGTTCCACATATTGATTCACCAGCCTAAATTGAAAAAAAACACATAATCCGTCTTCGTTCCTTTTTATCCAGATCACCAATGACCCGAAAGCCGATTATTTTTGGAACCTTACAATATCTAAATTTTTGTAAATTTCGTTGAAAACTAAGGAATATCTCCCTCATGCATAGCTCTGTCCTTAGCTAATTTTGGCTTTACATTTAGATCATATTGGTTTTTGTTCTCTATCAGTTTTTAAATATCTTTGAGTATATGGTCTTTCAAACGTTTAGATTTTATCTGCACTGAAGAGACATAAGTTTTGGAAATGCGCATATGCAGAAAGTAAATTCACAGTAACCTCGGTATTTAATCATTGTTACCACTGGGTCGATGCCACTGCTGGTGGACTGTTAGTCCCCGAGGGTAATCACCAGCCCAGTAGTCAGTACTTCGGTGCTGACCCGAAAGCCGATTATTTTTGAAACCTTACAATATCTAAATTTTTGTAAATTTTGTTGAAAACTAAGGAGTATCTCCCTCATGCATAGCTCTGTCCTTAGCTAATTTTGGCTTTACATTTAGATCATATTGGTTTTTTGTTCTCTATCAGTTTTTAAACATCTTTGAGTATATGGTCTTCCAAACGTTTAGATTTTATCTGCACTGAAGAGACATAAGTTGTCGAAATGTGCATATGCAGAAAGTAAATTTACAGTAACCTCGGTATTTAGGTATTTCAACATTTGAACAAATGCCCCTGTCCTAACGTTTTATTCATTGAGAGCCTTTACTCCGTGAACATTTGGCCCAGCATTTCGAGATAACAGGTTGCACAAACAAGCTTTGTGGTTAATAGCAACTTAGTAGTAATTCCTCCAAAGAAGACATGTTCCTATCGTTGTTTATGTTTGTCTTTTGTATTTTTATTGTGGGTTTTTTCTTGTGCAATTCCTATTTTACTTTCTGGCATGTGGCTGTGTTTTTCGGCCATTGTAGGTGTTTCCTGTTATCTTTTTTATTCCATGTGTTGCCTGCGTAAATTTATACGCAAAAAATATTCTAAGTTCCGCCAAACAGGAAAAATTTTATGACGCCAATCAGCAAAATGTTCCGTCAAATAGCAAATGGGCATGCGAGAGAGTCAAAACTCAGTTACACGGTATAGGTTCTCATACTGATATTCCAGATTAAATTGCAGAAGGCTTGGATACATGGTTCCTGAGGAAACTATGACAGAAATTTTTCTAACGCACAAAACATTTCAAGTTCCCTCAAACAGGAAGTGGGCATGCGAGAGATCCAAAACTCTGTTACATGGCATAGGTCTCTATACTGATACTCCATGCCAAATTGCAGTAGGCTGAGACACATGGTTTCTGATGAAAATGTGACACAAATTTTTGTAACGCCAACGCCTCCGACGACGCAAGACGATAGAGAGTGATCCCTACATGTCGCAATTGCGTGAACGCAGGCAAGGCAATTATTACCACTGGGTCGATGCCTCTGATGGTGGATTGTCAGTCAATTTGACAATTTAAAAGTCAAAAAGGGTCAATAATAAGCAGACCTTTCCTACAAAATTATATACAACTACACATTGTGGGTAATAACCATGTGAATTTTTTTTATGAAATCAGTGGACAAGCCCACAAACTTGATTTTACTAAATTATAATGAAAAAAGTATCATATTGCTGTGGCATTCGATAACACATTTTTCACAACTAGGCAATGTGGTAAACAATCAAGTAGTAAAGACTAGTTGTCATATCTATGTGAAAAAAAATCATGCATCTTAAATTTTGGTTGCAATTGAATCGAAGATGTAAGACAAGTGGCTCAAAAAATTAATTAATTTTACTTAATTTTAAGTCTAAAACAACGGCAGTAGAACACCGAAGGAACAAGGGAAGCGATGACTACAAAAATCGAAGTCCAAAGACATGGCAGAAACGGTAACAGATAAAAACAAAGACAAAACAAGGACGTGAGACAGCTACAATGCACGGAAATAAAAAGATAACATTAAGAACAAAGGCACTCATAGTGTGAACTCCCATGAAAACCGGGAGTGACGTTAGGTGCTCCGGAAGGGTAAGCATGTCCTGCTCCGCTAGCGGCACCCGTCACACTATCAGTGAGTCAATCCGGGGTTGAGTCAAATCCGTGAAGACGTGAAATCTAGCTGAAAATGTCCGTTTTCATTTGGGACACAGACACGTCATATCTGTCAATGATGTCATGGTGTCGGCCATAGAATTTCTGAAGGGATGAAAAGGCTGAACAAATCCCTGACTAAGCAGCTTTTGGGACAGTGTTTTTGCTCTAACTAAAAAGTCACTGTATAAACTGCATGCCCGACAGTAACGAATCAACTGTGAAATGTACACTCCATAGGCTGGAGAGGTAGGTATATTGCTGCTCAGAAAGGGAAAGTTCACAATTGGGAAGTTAAAATCATCACGTTTGTCATACAGCTTAGATTTCAAACGTCTGAGAGGCGGTCACTCTGGAAAAAGAACTCTAGCATTCTGACAACACAATAGGCAGAACTTGGCATTGCAGAAAAGTATAGAGTGACATCTGGGCGCAATCGGACCAAAGTAACGAAATACAAATACATTTGACTGTCTAGCTTTCTAATAACAAAATAGGCATGGTGGTGAACTTTGCTTGAATTAGTAATCAAAGACGTGAGAGAAGCCTTACAGCTATTTTCCCATTACTGAATGCAGTTTCAATAGGATTTTTGGTAGCTCTCCAGGTAATACAATAGGTTTTTCAATAGCAGTTTAGCCTTCAAGGTATAAAGGTCACCAAATGTCCATCCATACATGTAGTTTGGTGTGTGCCAATTTACCTGATGTTGATTTCACAAACAAGGATAAAGTACATTTGAGCTATTATGATTAATTGGAACGGGATGAACTTTATTTAGACTTAAATTAAACAGTACTGGTACAACTGTGTGATTTCTAACCTTATTGCATGAAAAAATGCATGTTTATTCTTGATTGGCTATTTCAATATTAAAAACAAGTTTCGGTGAACTTGACTCGTTTCCTGTTAAAATTAACACCAGGTAAACTGGCCCATATCCAGGACAAATACAATGAATGGGTATGTGACCTTTCTACCTTGAAGGTCAAACTTCTATTGAGAGACCTATTGTAACTACCTGGAGAACTACCAAATTTTCTATTGTGAGTGCATTCAGTAATAGGAAAATTGCTGTAAGATTATTGTGCCGCACTAAATTTTATTATATATAGAATGCCAAAGCAACAATTGTTTTATCTTACAAATCAAAGCATTATGCACTGTACTGCAACGAAGGGGGTATATTATATTTGAAACTATCAAAATAAGTTACAGTATAAAGTTGAGATTACATCAAATAGTTTCTGTGCGTCCTCTTCTGCTTTCTGTATATCTACATCATATTCGTCCCTTCCGCCTTGTATTAGAGCTACTAGAAGACTCTCGAAGTTTCCTCCTGTATCCCCTTTTATATCATCTTCTAGTGTATTCTCAAATTCTAAAAATAAAGAAAATATATGTTTAAATGCTGTGGTTAACAGGCGCGTAGCTAGGGTCCTAATGACGTGGAAGCACAAAAAGAGGCAATATATCTGGGGTGCCTGAAACCTCATTAAGTCGGGGGCAAGTACACTGAAAGGAGACCAAAGAGCATAGCCCTGTCTCTCTCCACGAAGGATCCAGACATATAGGAGATACGAACATTACAATGAATTCATCAGATATTTGTAATGAGTTCTTTTTTCAATTTTTCTGATCTCGAAGTGTACTCGATCGACTATGGCATTTGTATTTAGGAACATTATTATTGAAAACAATATTCTTTCCCAGCTCACCTGACTCAAAGGTTAGTGTGAGCTATTGACATCACTTGGCGTCCGTCCTTCTTCCGTCTGTCCGTTACCTTTTCCCATTTTCATCAACTGATTACTCCTCTGAATGTTAAAAAATGGATAACAGGAAACACCCACAATGGCTGAAAATTATAATTACATGCTACAATTTGCAAGGGAACTACACAAGAAAAACACGTATAAGAAAAAAGACAAACGTAGACAACGATAGGAACTCGGGACAGCCGGACTTGGTATCGGCACTAGCAAAAGACAGCGGTAGGGTTAAACCGGTTTATGGGTACCCATCCTCCCTTTTATCTGTCCCGTTTCCCTATAGTATAAACATACGAATAAAACCCAATACAGGTAGACTACTAACTCCATGACCACAATCTTGAAAGGAAAGGAAAAGACAATACCTAATTTTGAAAGATTGGTCAAGGGGTGCTCGCCGCTAAACTGACGCCTAGTCTGCTGGTAGAACACTGTCGCACTACGGAAGAATCATCATAAATTTCAGTAGACATCGGCAGTATCAGTGAGAGGCCAGTATGTGTGCAAAATTTTCAGGTCACTAGGTCTCAAAGCTAATTTAACGGATGCAAGCAGAATATCTTGCCGATATCCCCTATTACGTAAAGAATGTAAGTTACGTCCCAGCTTTTCTGGATTTTTAATCAATTTCTGGCATTTTTTAACAGCATTTCCGTAAAATGGAGGACTAGAAATGTCCATAGTAATAAGCTGTTTTCGAGTAACACCATATTTAGATATAACATGTTCATATCTATTACAAAACTTCTTAAATGTATTCAACAACTTATGAAATCTGTAACCTTGTTGTAAAAGTTTGGCTGTGATTGTACGGTTACGTTCATTTAAATCATCAAGAGTAGAACAAACTCGTGCGAATCGTACCAGTTGGGAAATATACACCCCGTAGGATGGAGCAAGGGGAATGTCGCCGTCAAGAAAAGGGAAATTAGTAATAGTGAAATCAAAATCATCTCTTTTATAATATATTTTGGTTTTGATTTTATCAGAGTCAATAATGATAGTCAGATCTAGAAAAGGGCAACATTTGGAATCATTGTTAGCTTTATTCAATTTCAGTTGTTGTGGATAAATAATGTCTACATAATCTTAAAACTGGGGATTATCAATAGTAAGGATATCGTCAATATACCTGCTGTTATCATTGAAAATAGAAATAAGTTTATCACTGTTAGGAATGGTTCCGTTTTGAAATTTTTTCATGAAATCTCATTCGTAGCAGAAAAGAAAAAGATCTGCAATGAGAGGTGCACAATTTGTACCCATGGGAATACCTATGACCTGTTGCTAAATAGTGTTGCCAAAACGAACAAAAATATTGTCCAGCAAAAGATTGAATGCATTAATCATATCATCACATGTCCAGGAACAATGATTATTATAGGTAATATTAGAGAAGAATCCTTGCTTTTTGTTAGAGCAAATGAACTGCAGACCAGAAAATTTAAAAGACCATTTAATAAGTTGTCCCAACTTGGATTTAATCAAATTATGTGGAAGGGTAGTATAAAGTGTAGAAAAAATCATAACTGTCGATAGATGAGACTGGTCTTTGAATAGATTGTAGTTTATCTAAAACTTCAATAGAATTTTTTACACTCCAAAAGTAATTTACATCAAAGTTTTTGTAAGTTTTTTCACAGTATTTAATATTCAACTCCTTTATTCAAGTAAGTGAACTAGTTAAATGGATGGATAAATTGGTAGTAGAACACTTACTAGATGCTGAAATAAAACGATGTTTGAAGGGATTTTTGTGAAGCTTCAGAACCCAGTACATGGTAGGTAAGATGTTATCTTTAGGTGGAACTTCTAGCTTTTCTGTATCCTTATAATGTTGTTTGGTTAACTTGTCCAGTTCGTTTGAAACCATTTAAGCAAATTCAACCAAACTTTACAGAAATATTTTATGGTATGTCCTCCGCAATAACTGCCCATTGTGTTCCGATCCGACAAAAACATCGCCGCCAGTGCGTAGCATAGGTAAAAATTGGACTCTACGGGAAAAACATCTAATTATACCCCCGCTCCGAAGGAGGAAGGGGTATACTGTTTAACCTGTGTCCGTCATTCCGAAATTCCGTCATTCCGTCCGTCACAATTTTCGTAAAGCTTTTCCCTGCAATGGTAAATGATACAAACTTCAAATTTTGTCAGAAGCTTTACAAGTGTAGTTATGCCATATTGTGGGATGCATTTTCAGATCTGTCGGGATGATACTTCCTGTTTACCCACTTAGTCAATTGTTCATTATTCTGTGTGTCCTTTCAAAAGCTTTTCTCTGCATAGTAAATGATACAAACTTGGAATTTTGTCAGAAGCTTTGTATAGTCATGCCACATTGTGGGATGCATTTTCAGACCTGTCGGGATGCTACTTCATGTTTACTGACTTAGTTTAATTTTAATCATTCCGTCCGTCCCTCACAACTTTTGTTAAGCTTTTCTCTACAATGGTTAATGATACAAACCTGAAATTTTGTCAGAAGCTTTCTGAAGTCATACCATATTGTGGGACACATTTTAAGACTTGTGGGGAACTACATTGTGTTTACCAACTTTTTCAGGTTATTAGAGACTGGAAGAGGAGAGCGGGGGTATTACTAGTGAGCATTGGCTCACAGATCCCTTGTTAATCATCTGATCTAACTAATGAAGCAAATTTAATTAGACCTTAATGATATTGGGAAGGTTCTTTACAAAGATTGCTCATTTTGTTCCGATTCGACAAAAAAAACTTGGCCGTCAGCTTAAAATATAGACAAAAGGGTGAGCGATACAGGCTCAGTCTCTGGGCCTCTAGTTTTTCTTGTTTAGTAGATGTACACACGAGATAGGTATCCTTCACATTTTTGTATTTATGTTGCCGTAAAAAGTAAAACGAAACAGAATTGTCAATCTCAAAATGTAGATGCGATGGTAATGTCAGATGGCAACACAAAAATCAAATAAACAACACGATACAAATGGAAGAAACCGGGTAACCTGTGACTGTTTTTCAGAGATAGTCAACTTACTATATCAACCGTATAGAACTTTTCTGCTTTGGAAAACTTTTTCAAAAATTAGATTGTTCCAACTTCGGTAGTTTTGTTGTTTAACATTACCAAAAATACTGTTATTGTAATATAATAATGAACAAATAAACGGATATCATGGGACAATATCCCTGCAAATACATGCCAAGATTCAACGAATCGAACAACTCTTTTATTGTTGTTCTTTATCTTGATATCTTGAAGCCAACATGAAGCTTTCAATAATGAGCCAACAGTAAGTTCAAGATGGCCCTACTTTAATGAAAACTTGAATTTTTGCAACATTTTCCCAAACTGACTTTGTCAACAAATTTATAGTTTTATTTTCTTTTTGTAAGCACCTGGTTTCTGTTCGAGATATGGAAATATCTTCCTCTGCACGAAAACTGCATCTACGTAATATTAGATTTCTAAATAGAACATGTACCATCCCGCACGTGAATAAAACATTAAACCATATATAGTTAATAAACAAACCAGAACCGTGTTAGACTTATAAAGGAACTGAAAATGCAGATTAACAATACTCTGCATTCCCTTCACTCTCTCTTTTTAAGGTCTACCCGAGAACCTTCTCGGTAGACCTTATAGTATTTCTTCTGATTATTATTTTTTTTTCCGCCAACTTTTAAACTCTTCGGCCCAAAACTGTACGCGACATGTCGAATTGAGCTTTTGCACAAAATACCGGGCAGACATAAACTTTTCGCAGTCGAGGGCCACATTCGGAATTTTGTTCCGTTACGGAGTTCTTCCCCTTTTCACTAAATACCTTGTGATCACTTAAACTCGAAAACCGTAAAAGATAGCTGATGAAGTGTGATGGGGAAAATGTTCGTTAGGTCATGACGGAACTTCTTTACATTTGGTCCGAAACCGTGCGGTATACTTTTTGGGGGTTATTGCCCTTTGAATATTTTCAATTTCCGTCATCGCTCAAAACTTCTAAACGGTTAGTCGTGGAGACATGGGACCTTCACCATTATTCTTAGTTGATATAAGTTACATCTAAAAATGTCAAGGTCAAAGGTCATCGGTGACTTTGACCTTTGACCTTACCCCTTGTTATCNTTCTTCAAAATTGCAGGGCGGGTAGATCTTGTCATTCTGATCATTTTTACCCTGTCAGATTTTTGATATCTGCTACGATTTTTGAGTTATTTGCCAAAAACAGCAATCTACCCCTACGTTCTATTTTTAGTAACAGCGGCCATGTTGTTTGGTCCTCGGACTAACCGAACACATTTTTTAAACTACATACCCTGGTGATGATCCAGGCCAAGTTTGGTTTCATTTGGCCCAGTAGTTTCAGAGGAGAAGATTTTTGAAGAAAAGTTTACGACGGACGGACGGACGGACGGACGGACGGACGACGGACGACGGACGACGGACGCCAAGTGATGGCAAAAGCTCACCCTGGCTTTAGCCAGGTGAGCTAAAAACAGGGAGTTGTGGGTTGCACATGCGCAAACGGAAGTAGATACTTTCTTGCCCCTAAAAAATTGTCATCTATAAATTCTAATTTTTTGGTCTCCTACCGGCTTCGCCGAAGGGGACTTAGCACTCCGTCAGTCAGTCAGTCCGTCCGTCAGTCTGTCATACTCAGTTTTCTGGACTTTTTTCCCAGACTTTAAGGGATAATATTTGGTATTTAAGTCTTACCACCATGAGTTACAGATCAAGTTCGAGTTTGGTTACAGTTCATTGATTTTGAACGGAGTTATGGGCCTTTGACATAGAAAATTTTGGTAAAATATAGGTTTTCCGGACTTTTTATTAGCTCACCTGGCCTAAAAGGCCATGTGAGCTATTGCCATCACTTGGCGTCCGTCGGCATCCGTCCGTCCGTCGTAAACTTTTTCAAAAATCTTCTCCCCTGAAACCACTTGGCCAATTTTAATCAAACTTGGTCTGAATCATTACCAGGGTATCTAGATTCAAAATTGTGTTCGATTAGTCAGAGGACCAAACAACATGGCTGCCGTTACTAAAAATAGCACATAGGGGTAAATTGCTGTTTTTGGCAAATAACTCGAAAACTGTTACAGATATCAAAAATCTAACATGGTGTAAAAGTGATCAGCATGGTCTGCAATTTTGAAGAAAATCCAATTACCAGTTTTGGAGTTATTGCCCTTTTTCCGGAAATTTTTCAAAATTTTAATGTTTTTAATTTTTTCTCAAAGAAACTATAGCAGATAGAGGTCTACTTCAAATTGCAAAAATGTTTAGCATATCAAGATCTACCCATTCTTAAATTTTGGAGAAAATCCAAAAAGCCTTGTAGGAGTTACTGCCCTTTTTTCACAGAATTTTTAAAATTTTCATATTTTTATACGACCGCAAAAATATTTGCGGTCGTACATTGGTGTGGTGCTGTCGTCGTCGTCGGCGTCGGCGTCGTCGTTGTCGTCGTTGTCGTTGTCGTCGTCGTCCGTAGACACTTTAGTTTTTGGTCAATAACTTTAGTTCCAGTAGATCAATCCTTATGAAATTTTAACATAATGTTTTTTGGTACAAAAGGAAGGCTTGGCTTAGTTTTGGGCATTGTGGCCCCACCTGTTTTTAAAAAAGGGGCCAAAAAGGGTTAAATTGGGTGTTTTCACATGTTTGTCTGTAGAATCTTTATTGTTAATTGGATTTTGATGGGGTTTCTTTCAGTGTGCTCCTGAGGAAATTTCCAATCTGTAGTATGCCAACTGATTTCACGTAGCATGTATCGCTCACAAGATTAATGGGGCCCAACAGGGGCAAATCTCCAAAAAAATAAATTTTTTATTTTAAGTCCGATTTTGAAGCAGTTTTTTTTAATGGATTCCTTGTGAAAAATTAATATGGCGCNGTCAAGGTCACCGATGACCTTTTGCCTTGTTATCGCTTTAACTCGTAAACTGTAAGAGATAGATGATCAAATGTATTTGAGAGAATGTTTGTCTCATTGAGGTCTACATTTGACACTGGGGTCCAAAATGATTGGACCATTAATTTTGGACCTATGGCCCAAAAACCATTTTTCAGGGTCCGATTTTAGAGTTTTTTGCCTATATCTCAAAAACTATTAAAGATAGGAAGAAACTATAAAGAAGATAAACTGGCCGACAAAATGGGGTCAAGGTCAAAGGTCAAGGTCCTTAGCAACAACATTATTTGTCATAAAAGTCCTTAGCAACCATAGGCAAAAAGTTTCGTAATGTTGTAAAGAGGAAATGAGTCCAAAATTTTTGGACCAACCGCTATGGACCGAGGGTCCGTAAACTGTTTTTCGGGGTCCGAAATAGAGGTTTTTTTGCTTATATCTCAGAAACAGTAAGTGATAGACAGAAACTTAAAAAAGCAAAAATGTTCAGTTTAATATGACCTATAAAATGACATCAAGGAAAAAATTCCAAGTCCTTAGCAACATAATGAAATCCGTAGCAACCGTATATTTTTATAGTATATCTTGGAAACTGTGATAGATAGTTGATAACATGTAATAAATAAAATGTGTATTTTATCAAAATCTACATTTAATATAGTGGTTCAAAAATTATTGGACCAAGAGTTATGGACTTAGGATACGAAAACTGTTTTCCGGGTCCAAAATTGAGGTTTCTTGCTTATATCTCAAAAACTGTAAGAGATAGAAAAAAACTTTGAATTGCGAAAATGTTCGGCTTTATATTACCTACAATATCACATTAAAATCAAAGTTCAAAGTCCTTAGCAACACAATGAAATCCTTAGCAACCATAGATTTTTTTCGTGATAAATGATTAAACCCTTAAACTGAAAGAGATGGCTAATGACATGTTATGGGGAAAATGTTCAGTTTTACAAAATACAACTTTGTTAACGATTTAAATTTTTTTGATCAATGATTTAACTCGTAAACTGTAAGAGATGGCTGATGACATGTAATGAAGAAAATTTTTTTCTTGTTTCATCAAGCCAAAACACTTATTACGGGACTTTGCTAAAAATTTTCTTCGGGTAGACCTACATTTGTTCTCTGAACAAATGACTTATATTTCCTTTTTGTTTTTTTTCACATTTTTTTTTTGGCGAAAACGACGTGGAAGCACGTGATGCCGTGCCTCCGGGTAGCTATGCGCCAGGTTAATATGAAACCGATTAAAAGTCTTATGCATTTGTTTCTAACACATGCAATTTACTTTATCATATAGCTTAAATGTACTAGTATTCGATTTTAAGATGGCACAAAATTCTGTACAGTGTTGATTGAAAATTAGAATAACTGAATATTAGAATAATATCAATATGGACACAACACTAAAATTATGATTTTAATTGAAAAAAAAAACGGTAGCAGATTATCTCCGTTCTGAAATGATATTATTTAGATTTTATCTTAATTTTTAAACCAACACTACTTTCAGATCCATGACTAAACAAATGTACCACTCACCTGCTTGATATGCTTCCTTTATTTCGTTTATCTCATCATTTGACTTTGTACATAACATTTCCACCAGAGTACCTTCATCAGTACCAACGCCCTAAATAAGAATCAAAACAACAGAAATTAGCTATTATCCAGTAGGTAAGAGTTGGTATATAGGCAGTCGCTGAGGAACATTTTATGTTTGTTTTGTCATCCCCAAAGGATTGGAATATTTCAAAAAGGTTTGTCATTGCCAGCTATGCACTCGACGTCAAAGATAAACAGTTTGATAATTGGTTCAACCCTAGAAATCACGAAAAGAGGGGATCCTTTCATAGAGCCAAGCGAAAATATAGTTGGGTGAAAAATAAACAAAATAGAATTCATTTGAAGAATGACATTAGCCTGTTATATGACATCGCGCAGAAGTTATTCTTGGTACTCCCTTTTGGGGATTTGTAAAATTGATTGATTTAGAGAAGGTCCATTTACAATGTATCAAAAATTAAGATCTCGGGATTGAGAGTTACCCACAATAATCATTGTTCCTGGACATGTGATGATATAATTAATGCACTCAATTTTGCTGGACAACATTTTTGTTCGTTTTGGCAACACTATTTATCAACAGGTTATAAGCATTCCCATGGGTACAGATTGTGCACCTTTCATTGCAGATCTTTTTTCTGTTCTGTTACGAACGAGACTTCATGAAAAAACTTCAAAATGGAACCATACCAAACAGTGATAGACTTATTTCTATTTTCAATGATAACAGCAGGTTTATTGACGATATCCTTACTATTGACAATCCCCAGTTTTTAGACTATGTAGACTTCGTTTCCCACAAGAACTGAAATTAAATAAAGCTAACAATGACTCAAAAATGACACAAAATAGTGCCATAAGTGGATCTAACTATCATTATTGACCTTGGTAAATAAAAACCGAAATACATGATAAAAAGGACGATTTTGATTTCAATACCGGGGTATTACTAATTTCCCTTTTCTTGACGGGGAGATTGCTCTAGCTCCATCCTACGGGGTGTATATTTCTCAAAGTGTACGATTCGCATGCGTTCTTCTCTTGACGATTTTAATGAGCGTAACCTTAATATCACAGCCAAAATTTTACAACAGACTTACAGATTTCACGAGTTGTTGAATACATTTAAAAAGTTTTATAATACATATGAACATTTGATATCTAAATATGGCGTTACTCGCAAAAAGCTTATTACTATAGACATTTCTCTAACCCTAATTTTTACTGAAATGTTGTTCAAATATGCCAGAAACTGATTTAAGATCCAGAAAAGCTGGGGCGTAACTTACATTCTTTACGTAATAGGGGATATCGACAAGTTACCCTGCTTGCATCCGTTAGATTAGCCTTGAGACCTAGTGACCTGAAAATTTTACACACATACTGGCCTCTCACTGATACTCTGCTGATGTCTACTGAAATATATGATGATTCTTGACCAAACCATTCGGGAAGTTTGGAATATGATTTTCAATCCGTAGTGCAACAGTATTTTACCAGCAGACTAGGCTCCTTGAGCTAGCCGGCAGTTTAGCGGCGTGTACCCCATGACCCATCTTTCAAAATTACATATCGTCATTTTCTCTCCTTTCAACATTGTGGTCATGGAGTTTGTAGTCTACCCGTGTGAGGTTTTATTCGTATGTTTACTATACTATAGTGAAACGGGACAGATAAAGGGGAGGTTTTGGTGCTCAATAACCGGTCTAACCCCACCGCTGGCTTTTGCTAGTGCCGGTACCAAGTCCGGCTGTCCCGAGTTCCTATCGTTTGTCTTTTGTATTATTTGTGTTTTTCCTGTGTAGTTCCCTCGCAGAATGTGGCAGTGTGATTGTAATTTTCAGCCATTGTAGATGTTTCCTATTATCCACTTTTTTCATTAACTACACCAATCTATATGGTTTACGTGAGAAGTGGGAGATTCCCTTTCAATATTTTAGTACAACTGCCAGTGATTGACTTTTTGGAAGGAATTGCTATTGAACCCAAACAAACTCTCTGGGATGTTACATCGTTTAATGTTTACTCTGAATGGTACGAATGAATTTTGATTGAAATCGATTGAAAACTTGAAGTCAATGTCCTTGGGTCAAAGTTCAGTGATACAGGTCTCTCTTATATGTAGGATTGGCAGTATGTATTACAAACAGAAATTGACATAGAATTTACTATAAAGCAAAGATTATAAGATACTTTCTATCAAAATTGGTTTTCAAACTATGAATAGTTCATCAAGCGATGAATTGAAAATGTCTTTTAAACAAGAATTTGGAATTGCGAAATATTTACTGAAATCACTATCTTAAGATGATCCTTGCTGAGAAAGATAGATGGATTGGGATTTGTTGAGTAACCTGTATATAATTTTGAAAAAAATGTAGAAAAAACTTATTGTATAGGTACTCGTCTTGATAGATTGGACTTTTTGTCTTGTTCGATTTTTACTGTGAGTCTTTTGTGTATTTATTTTTAGCCATTCAATACACATAGGGGAGGGATGGATCCAAGAAAACGAGTTTAACCCCACCACAATTTTTTCGCCTGTCCCCAGTCAGGAATATGTTGGTCATTGGCTTATCATTGACTTCTTATAAAATCTTAGTTTCTTGATATTCGGGTTATTGGATGTGGTTTGTTTCCATTCATTTATCCACTTTTTTACCTTTTTGAGGTCATTTAGGGCTTGCTACATGGTGCGAGGTTCCTCATTGTGTTGAAGACCGTACGGTGACCCTAGATGCTTTAATTTGGGTCGTTTAAATCTGGAGATGGGATTCTGTTTCATTATCGCTATATCTATTGTTTGTTTGTATGCATGTCCCTCTGGTAAAACTTGGTAACAAGGGTATGAGAGATTTCAAAATAAAGTATTTGAAGTTGAAGTTTCACTGGTTTCTGTGATCCTTATTTTCATGTGATTACATTGGTATAGGGAATGTTTGCTTGGCCTGACTTAAAACAATAATAGTAATAACATAGGATACTCACACTGATAGCTCTGTTTAGTTCCCGGGCTTGAAAGACTACCGTTGGAGTCAACATAGCGACACAGACTTTCTCGAAGTCTCCACTGAGTTCACCTTTCAATTCTTCAATTAGATCCTATATTTCATATAAAGAAAATTCATAACTAAAGCATTACAATTCATTTGAACACTATTGATAAATATTTTGACTGATTTTACCCGAGTCAGTCGTTTTTTGAACTTAAAATGTCTGAACAGCGTTGAGAATGACTGTGCAATGTTAATTCAACGCTTATTGGTCTTTTTCAACACTAGTTTTGACTGAAAATGTGTGATCAGCGCTGGGCCAATTCATTTCAGTTAATCTCAGTTTTTACCTGTGTTGCAAAAATCTGTCCAGTGTTGAGTCAACGCTAGTCAGTCATTCCCAACAATACCGGCGTTGTAAATGACTGATATTTGTTGAGAATGTCTCTCCAGTGTTGAGTCAACAGCGATTAGTCATTCTCAACACTACCTGTATTGTAAAAAGACGTATCCATGTTGAAAATGACTGACCAGCTTTGACCCAACATTGGACAGACATTTTCAACAAGGATCAGTCTTTTACGGCACAGGAGTATGGTACGCCAAAGCCACAAAATGAGATAATATGGCATTATCTCAGGTAAAGCTATATCATCTAATTTTTGTGGTTTTGGCGCAGATAATATATCATTACTACCTGATAATTAAATATAGAAATTTTTTAACATTGGTCTCTATGAGTTACAGAGATAAAACATTCTAATCTGGAGGTAATAGGGTACTATCTAACTTATCAGCTAACAGGTAATGAACTAACTTACTAGCTAACAGATAATGAACTATCTAATGATGGCAAATTGATAAATTTGTTCAAGAAAAAATTACCATAAACCCCTAACTTCTATTGTTGAAGAATATTCTTTGTGACAGAGAATGCAAAATGTAATACAATCTATCGATATTATAACTTTGTAATTTTTTTCGGTTCTTGAAAATATAGTATGTAATTTTAAAATTCCATATTCTGATGAAATTCGAAAGTCTCCGTACAACAGGATTTCAAACATACTTTTCAAATGTGAAGTTGATACGATTAATTAATTTTGTTGGTTTCCATAAACAATTACTCAATTCTGCGAGGATGTCATACTTCCATGTATATTACATAGAATATACATTCATGTAACGATCACAGGTAAGTAGACAGGTAATTTTCTGATATTGTAATTTTTGATACATTGACAAGACTTTATTCCCATAAACTAATTTTACAAAGACAAAGAAAAAAATTCAGAATAATATATACACACGATAACACTAATTCGATACAAATGGCAAATAGATAAATCTCAACAAAAAGCGAGAAAAAAGGAAAGAAATTCTGTTACAATTCCAAAACTCCAAAAATCTCTAGCATCATAATTACATAGTTTTTCAGAATAGATAATTTGATCTAGAAAGATTGAATTTGATAAGTTATTGATTTTTTTCTATCTACATCTGATTGGATGCAACATAAATCAGATAATACAGTAACATAGAATAGATAATATAGTTTGCCCACAGATTTTACGTCTGATTGGTTGATATTAGAAAACAGATAATACATTTACTAATACACCAAAACCACAAAAATGCAGATAAAACTGTATTAGCAGGTAATGCTATGTTATCTTCAGACAAAATATCATAACCAAGTCATTTCATAGAAACTTATGTATAAAATATTTAAAAGTAATTATCAGGAGGTAATGAGGAAACCTGATAATATATGTCTGATAATGTGCCCCAAAACCCCAAAAATTCAGATAATGAATAGCATTACCTAAGATAATGTTATTTTATCTCACTATTGTGGCTTTTGCGTGCCATGCAGGAGGCGGTGAGAACGACTGATCAACCTTGATTCAACACTAGAAAATAAATTATTAACATTGAAAAATAAAATTACTAAAAAAATAAAAAAAAGAAACCTCTTTCACCATGCGCCGGAAAGTAATCTTCATTAGTGCTGGTTTTTTCCAAGAGGAAGAAGAAGACAGACATTCTCAACAGATATCAGTCTTTTACAACAAAGGTATAGTTTAGAACGGTGCCTAAACTGCTCGAAAAATATTTTAGGTTATTCCCGAGATAGGTAATTACCAAAACTTAGTAGCAAGTCTTCCAAGGAAGACATGTGTCGCCTGCGTAATAACGCAAAAAAATTCTACATTAAAACAAACAGGATGTGTGTATTCAAGAGATCCAAAAGTTTGTTACTCAGTATAAGTCCTAATACTGATACAATATAAAAATTTCAGAAGACTTGGATATGTGATTCCTGAGGAAAGTGTAAATGAAATTTTCAAGAAGCGAAAAATAGTCTAAGTTCCGTCAAACAGGAAGTGGACATTCAAAAGATCCAAAACTCTCATACACTATGTAGGTCCCCATACTGATACTCCATGACAAATTGCAGAGCGCTGAATTTGTAGATCCTGAGAAAAATGTGACAGACATTTTTTAGAAGTAAAAAATATTCCAAGGAAGTGGGAGTTCAAGAGATCCAAAACTCTAATACACGATACAGGTCCCCATACTGATACTCCATGCCAAATTACAGACGCCTGGGATGTGTGGTTCCATAGAAAAATGTGACAGAAATTTTCATGAAGTGAAAAATATTTAACGTTCTGTCAAACAGGAAGTGGGCATTCGATAGATCCTAAACTCTCTTACACGGTATAGGTTCCCATACTAATACTCCTTGTCAAATTGTAAAAGGCTGGGATATTTAGTTCCTGAGAAAAATGTGACAGAATTTTTTGTGACGCCGACGCAAGACGACGGATAGTGATCCCTAGATGTCGCCACTGATTGAACGTAGGCGACACAAATATGTAAACAAACACGCTTCAGAAATGACGAGATAAGAATCTTTCAATTATATTAGTGTTCATATATCATAGTTTACAAAGAGATTATACTCTAATACACGATACAGGTCCCCATACTGATACTCCATGCCAAATTACAGAAACCTGGGATGTGTGGTTCCATAGAAAAATGTGAAAAAAAAAAATCTTCTATCACAGAAGTAATAGCGATTTTTCCTGTATAAGTTTTAGTTCAAAATCATATGTACTTTTTGTGTGAGAAGTGCATGAAAGTGAAGATTATAAGCATTTTATCTAAGGAATCCAAAACCTGTTGTAAAAATATGGGGTTCACCATTCAGTTTTCTCACAAAATTGCAACGAATAAAAATATGAAATATTTACATTCTGGACGAGATGTTTTGCCCCGCCATGACCAATGCCACTTCTCTCAGGTGTCAACACAAAATTTGACACTTAATTCAAATATGACACTTGTTTCCATAATTATATGCCATTAGCTTTCATTTAAGCATTTTTATGCTGTTCTGACCTTTAAAATATACTTTTTATAATGGGACTGTTTCATAATGCACAGTTAGCTCCCCTTATCACTCGTCGGTAATGCTAGTGCATTTGTATGTAAAATCGGTCATTTTTAAAATTTCATATCTTTAAGACCAATTATAATTTTAAAATAATTCTTTTGGCATATTGAAATTTCATGTTTAAACTTTATGTACAGGAAATGGCTTGCCGGTGTAAGAAGCCTTTTTGTTAAGAACCAGTTTTGAAATACACAACTGAATGCAATGTTTTTCTTTAAAATCCGTGCTTGTTCAGAACTTGTTGTTAGAAATATTAATTTCAAATAAAAGATATTTATTCTTTTTATTTTCTTTTTTTTTTAATAATTTTTCATTTAAAACAAAAAAAATTATTTTTTTTAATTTTTTTTTTATTTTTTATTGTTATCTATTTATCCCGTTCCTGTTATTGTGTAATACATACAAAACAATTTTATTAGCTCAACCTTTGTTCTGATTGTTTACACAATTAATCAAAATTTGAGATGACAAACAGGTGACCTGATTGCAAATTACCTGACAGGGTCACCCTACCCATCGTGGCAGTTTGCTAAACATGTAACATTGTCAACACCTTTCAATATACAGGTGTATCAATATACAGGTACATCAATATACGAATTCATGCCAGATTGCCGAATCCCATTTTGCCGATTTTTGTTGTTGTTGTTGTAATATTTTATTGCCAAAAAGTGACAAAAGGATTGAACAACAAGTTGTCACAACTTATTTAAAGTCCTCTCCTTACATAGATATATTGTACATATAACAGCAAGGCACATTATATAAATATTGTTACAATATATAAAGAGAAACAACAAAACACAAGCAAAAAGGGTGATACTTCTTATTAATTTACAGTACTATACCATTTAATTAAAACCGCTTAGTTTGACGAATATATGTGCGAACGTACTTGAAAATTTTTGAGTTTAAATTATCATTGTAGTCGTCGTTTCCGAACAGTAATGTTTCTATATTGAAGTCATTTGGATTTAAATTGCCAACCAATAATATTCTTTCGTTTTGGTAGAGAGGACATTCGAAAAAGTAATGGAACGCATCTTCATGTGCAGCACCAAATCTACATTTTGAGTCGTTCACTACATGAATACGAGAAAGGTCAGCATTTAATGAGCTACTTTGGTGTCTTAATCTTGTATGCAAAACATTTAATTTCCTATCCCCTTCCCCATAATAATCTGGAGCTTTGAAGGATAAACTTCTAATTTTATTTTTAAAGGAGGAGATAGTAGGAGAATTCCTGATAGATAAGTCCATACCATTCCAAAGAGATACCGTTGAAGGTATAAAAGAAAGTGACGAGGTTTTCAGTCGACTTCTTGGGGTCATATAGTTATTGCTATTACGAAAATTATAATCACTTACATCAGCCATAATCGGCGGTAAGCAATTATATAGATATGAAGGACACATTTTATTATGCATTTTATAAAACATAGTCAATTTCCGCTAGTTTCGCCTATTTTCCAAAGGTTCCCATCCCGTCTCGAAATACAAGGCTTCTTTACTGGTATATTTTGTCAGGCCCGAAACTATTCTTGCTGCTTCTAATTGAACTCTTTCTAATTTTTCCATTTCTTTTTCAAAACATCCTCCCCAAACTTCACATGCATATTCTAGAATTGGCCTAATAAAAGTCAAATAAATAGTAGAAAGAGCATTTTTTTTGATAATATAAATTTCAATTTCCTAAGAACGCAAATTTGCTTGAGAGCTTTATTTATAATCGTGTCAACATGGAAGGCCCATTTGGCATCAGATGAGAAATTTACCCCTAAGTGTTTATGATTTTCAACGATTTCAACTTGTACTCCATTAAACATAATATCAAGGTCAGGTACTTGGGTATTAGAAATAACCAAAGCTTTGGTTTTGTTTGGATTAAAATCTACCAACCAAGTTTCAGCCCATTGGTTGAGTAAACTCAGATGACTATTAATTTCAGTTTCCATGATACTAAAATTTTGGCCGGAATAAGAAAGAGAAGTGTCATCTGCAAATAAACGTGCAATATTACCTAAATTATCAGCTATATCATTAATATACAATAAAAAGAATAAAGGTCCCAATACAGATCCCTGAGGAACTCCCGCTCTTACTTTTTCTGGGGGGTGATGGTTCGTTGTTTACTACAACAAACTGATTTCTATCAGTTAAATAATCTTTAATCCAGTGGATCAATGTTCCTGATATTCCGTATGACTCTAATTTTTTTATCAAACCTTAATGCCAAACTCTATCAAAAGCTTTAGAAATATCGCAAAATATTAAGATGGTAGACTGCTTATTATCCAAATTTTGGCAAATATTATGATAAATTTCTAGTAATTGATATACAGTTGAGTGACCTTGGAGAAAACCTGACTGATATTCATACAATAAGGAATTTTCTATTAAGTAATTATATATATATTTGTAGACGACACGTTCTATTACCTTTCCGACACAACTTAACAATGCTATTGGTCTATAATTTGAACATACATTTTTATTGTCTTTTTTAAAGATAGGCACAACTCTAGCAAGTTTCCAAGTCTTTGGAAACTGTCTTTGTTGCCAAATCCCATTTTGCCGATCACCAAATTGCCGAATCCTTTTAGCCGAACCCCATTTTGCCGACAGTCTCAATTTGCCGAGCCCATATTGCCGCATATTGTCATCGAGTATGTGCATGAATGTCGATGTTTGTGATGATGACAGAAATGTCCACAATAATTTAATAAGTGTATGATTGTGTGGGGATGATTCGGAAATGTCTACAATAATAATAAGTGTATGATTGTGTGGTGCATACATTTGTTTATTTTATGTCATTGTGTAAATAACATATCAACAATGCTGTATTCTAAGTTATTGACTTGTGCATGACAGTAGAGACGGTAATTAGTCGGATAATAAAAGGGGAGATAATAAAAGTTTTCTTCCTGCATTGGAACACATTTAGAAAATTTAAAGGTAGAAAGGAAAGTGAGAACCAAACCGTCAGACCAAAATGTATTAACAACATCGGTAACAAGAAACAAAGACATCACATAAGTACGGCATAAAATTGAAAAATAGAGACACTATAGATGAAGATCACGGACACAAGGACGTAAACAAAAATCACCTAATTTAAAACCATGGATTAGATTATATTTATAATTAAAAAAATTAAAACAATATTATCGAAATATCATTTATTTCAGCACTACATTTTATAACACTACTTTAAGCACTAAATTCACATTAAACTTGACAAATGAAGAGTTCTACTGAATAACAACAAGAATTTAACAATAATTGTCACACATTTTGTCACTAGTGTTTCTTATAACCAACATGTCGTCGCATCGCTGCCAAGTAACTGTCAATTGAACGCAGACCGTTGTCTAGTTCTGTCTCCAAGGTGCTGATCTTTTGCTGTCTGGCTCTCGCTTTGGGTCGCATCGGTGGAGGGTGTTCACCTAAATGGGCACTTCTTACGGAACATTCTGTCGTAGACTGCTCTGTTTTCAGGACATTCAGCAACTCGTACATGTTGGGATGACATTTCTTTACGGCTTTTTTCATAGAGTTGTGCCAGCCTTCTACTTTGTTGTTGGTGCGTATATCTTGTTGGTAAACATTCCACATGACGACTGGGTACTGTCCGTTTAACCAAGTGTCTCTGAAATATTGGCACAGTTTGGCAATTGCTGGAAGATCTCCGTTGTCCATCATGATGATTGTTGCAAAGGTCTGACGTACCCACATACGTGGTATGAACGATAGTGCCATTAGCGACTTAATGATTTGTCTAGGGATACCAGACTTGTAGTGAGTGACCAAACCAAGTGACTGTACTTTGCGCCATACTGCCTGTGTGAAATTGAAGTTGCACCCTTTAATCGTTGCAGTTGGAAAAGGGTGTCTGAGGCAGGGTTGTATGCCACTCTCGAAGTCTAACATCAGGCTTACTGGGTTCAGTATAAAGTTGAGTTCAGCCATCTTCCTGCGTATGTGAGCAAACATTTGGTAGTAGGTCTCAGCTGACTTGTCTTTTAGGAGTGCATAAACCACTGGTATGAAGAAACCCATGTGGATGATGTGTAGTGTGAACAGTTGTACAAACTGTCTAGGAGATATCTTGAAGGTGCCGTCCATAAAAATTGTGTCTGATGAGGATAACAACTGAAGATTTCTGTCGGTGGCCAGAAGTACCATGTCGTTGTCATGGTGCAGAATAAATGGCTCATTGTTTTTTGTCACTGTCCACTGGCCCTCTAAGACGATGTCCTCGCGGGTTGCAGGTAGTGATGGCATGTTTTGTCGTCTGGCCTTATACATCTGGCTAGTACGCGATCTGAGTTGTGTCTAGAATGTCATCATCTATAGCTGGTGCTTCTGCAGAGTTCATGTACTCATTGTATACTTCTTTCATTGGCTGAGTTGGATTTTCAGCTGCTCTCTGACAAAGATCGGCTTTGATCTTTGCTGATATGGTAGCTTCAACGTCTGGTTCGTGGTCATGTTCAGTGGATTTTAGTAGTTGGAGTCCATTTGATTCTGATGTGTTGGCTCTACCGGTGCAGTCTCGGTTGGTACATTTCCAGTATTGGACACCAGCAGCAGTTCTTTTATCTTTTGAGTAGCGATAACCATTGTGTAATAGATTGAAGCCTCTGCCTTTTTTTACGATAGATACTGATTTTTTTTTCTTTTTTTTTCTTCTTTTCTTCTTTTTTTTTTATTTTTATTTTCTTGAGCACTCAGAAGATTATAAACAAAAAATAATAGAATAAACAAATATAAATCAAACTAAAATAAGATAAGATAAAGTCTAGGCTAAGAATATTCTCATTAGTAAAGGTTTTAGGAGCTGAAAAATTAAACAGAATGTTTACAAACTAAATGCTTAGAGTAAGAAACAGCACTAGAGTTACAGAGTCGAAACATAAAATTATTAAAACTAAACAAATGATAAACTAAACATACTATAACAGTTTAGAAAAACAAAACAAAACAAAAACCTCTACCTACAATGGTAGGTACGATAGATACTGATTCCATGCTTGTTTATTTCAATACTGGTCGTTTTATTTTTGAACCTATATTTATATCCCATGTTTGATGCAAGCTAATTATTTTAATAAATATAATTAATTATCACTGTATTGTTTCTTTGTAGTACTTCACTTATAGCGTGGTTAATGTTGTTTTATTACAATTTTGTTAAAACATAACATCTCATTTAGCATAATTCGTTGTTTGAAAAACATTAACTCAAACCCTACCAAGTTCATTCAGCGTGGCTTACTAATTGTTTTTGTAAAATCGTATCAAAGCAGACTGCTTGGCCAACTATTCTTATCAAAACAAGGGCAGGCCGCTTGTAATCAATGCGCTTGTTTACGATCAATATATTTCATGAAATGCCGACAAATTAAAAGCAATGATAAAAAACAACCATCATTTCGTGTTTTTTTTGTTTTTGAAACTCCCTTTTTCAACATTGTAACATCATCTTTTTTTTACCGTGTTGTTGGTGACATAATTAATTAAGCGGCAATTCGGAAGCCGGCAAATTGGGAATAAGATTCGAAAACCGAAATATGAAAAATCGGCAATTTGGGAGTCGGCTAAATGGACGCGGCATTTTGGGAATCGGCAATTTGGCAATATACATGTACAGGTGTTATTGAATTCGGGAAGATGACATTTTTGAACAGAGCAAAAACACTGTCCCAAAAGCTGCTTAGTCAGGAATTTGTTCAACCTTTGTTAATTTCATCCTCAAGAAATTCTATGGCCGTCACCATAGCATCATTGAAAGATATGACGTGTCAGTATCCCAAATGAAAGTGGACATTTTCAGCTAGATTCACGTCTTCCCGGATTTGACTACCGACTTTGACATTTTCCCGGATTGAATCACCCACAGTGTGACGGGTGCTGTTAACAGAGCAGGACATGCTTACCCTTCCGGAGCACCTGATGTCACTCTCAGTTTCACTGGAGTTCACACTGTGAGTGCCTTTGTTCTGAATGTTGTGGTTTCTGGTTCTGTGCTTTGTGTCTGTCTGGCGTCATTGTTTTTGTGTCTAACGTTATTGTTTTGTGTTTTCGTTTTTGCCCTGTCTTTGGACTTCGATTTTTGTGAATTTCGCCCCTTTGTTCCTTCGGTATTCTACTGCCGTTGTTTGTAACAGTAACTGAATATTCATTTCAATAAAATGTCAAATGATAAAATGTGTGGAATAAAAGCCGTTTTTTTTAAATTCTTTTATTTTTTCTTTGTTTTATTTATTTACTCAATTTTCATCCCTGCTGTCGGATTACACATTTTAATTTTGTCTTATAAATAAAAACAAAATTAGTGCTTTAAAAATGTGTATTCAAGGATCTCGCTATACAAATTTGCAAGTACGCCCAAAAGATTTTTTTAATCATTATTAATATTTCAAATACGGATGAAATGCATAACGTTTAAAACAATTTTTTTCATATTGTTTTGTCACACCTCTATTTGTTCATCAAACGAACACCGCTGATTTTGATCAGGTATGGATATTGTTTCCAGATTACAGGTAAACAGTATGCAATGTAGCAAATGGCCGGGCGCATTACTTTTCCGCAATTTTTTCAAATGTTAATTATTACGTTTCCGCAAAGTAAAAGTTTACGTTTCCGCAAATTTTATACATTACGTTTCCGAAAATATACCTGATTAATCAGGTAGCTCTCATTAAATTTAAATATGACTCATAATGATTAAATAAAATTGACAAAAAATATGATCGTCAGCTTTGTGCATGAATGTGCTGGGTGGATCCACACTGTTTTGTTTTGACTATTGGGATTAGTTTAAATAAGACTTCACTGATAAATCCAGTTAGGATTTTGAACATGTTTACCTGAGAATTTGAAATACAAGAAATACAAGTATGATATGAGAATAATGGTCAGATATGTTCTCTTTTTACCCCCCCCCCAAATTAACTTCTGAAAATTTTTTTAAAAAGTATCAGAACAATAAATACTTGTTGGCTATGATAGTACCTGTGTTTCTTTTTAATATTGTATGTAATACTTTTGTACAAAATATACTGCGAATGTCACAAGTTAAAAAAAAAAGAAGAAAAAAAATTGAACGTTCAAAATTTTATTGGATTATGTAGCGGTCGTCTTTATTGTTATTTTTTGAATTGTATAAACTAAAATTGTGGATGTAAAGTCGCAAAATAATTTTACAAAGGTGAGATATTTCATTTGCGAAAATGAAATTTTTTTCCGGAAAAGTAATATATATTTTTTGCGGAAAGGTAAACTATTTTTTCCGGTAACGTAATATATTTTTTTCGGAAACGTAATGCCAATTTGCGGAAATGTAAAACGCCGAAATGGCCTCATAATACATCAAATTGTTTTGATTTGAAAAAATAAACTGCATATGAAGATCAATTCATGACACTTATATTTCTGTCTATACTTGGTAACTTTACAAAATCATTTAAAAATAACCACAAAACATACGGTTTTGCGATTTTCGGATCTTGTATCTTAAAAATCATTTATTGTAACTGCTCTAAAATTCAGTATATCATTGTTCATGGTTATTCACAATTTCATTTTAAACTTTGCCAATTTAACATTAGTTTAAACTAAAGGGGGCTTGTCGAACGGAACTCACCAGTACACGACACAATAACTAGAGATAGTGCAACAGTCCCATTGAAAACAATTTCATTTTTTTGTTCTTGAGAACTTGTTTACTGAGGGGTCAAATGACCCGGAAGTGGTTAGTGATACCTTAGGAAAATAATCAAAATTGAGTTGTCCCCCTTTCATGCTACAAATTCTTGGAGATGATAGTAATTTTTTTTCGCTGTGAAAATTTCTTAAATTTGTTTCAACAAATTTTTGAATTTGTTTTAAGGAATTTTATTCGTCATAACAAATTGTTGAAATCTTTATAACAGATTTTATTTGTTATAACAAACATTATAATAAATTCGAGGCCTGATACTACTATTTCACTTATATCGTGGTTTTACATTATGAGTACCCTAATTGTGTTGTTTAAGCCAATGTATGACTATATTGATAGGTTTTTTTTTGGGCCGCAATTATGTGGCCTAAACTTCAAGCCTAATGACTGTGGCATTGCATATATATATTTGTACATTTTGAACATTTTTTTTTAATATTGAAACGTTTGACGTGCCACAATTGACATGAACATTGCTTTGACTGAGTGTTAGTGTTACTTCTTTTTTTTATTTTATTTTCCCATATCAAATGAAATTTGCGTAGTTTAGTGCTAACGTAAGAGTAAAGTCATTCCTGATGTATATCTCGCTGGCACTTGTTTCACTAAAAACGTGGAAGGAGAGAGGGAGGGACTGACATTTATTATGAAACCTGTGGTATATCTTCTGGATTATGTTGATTTCTACGCTCACGGAATAAAACACTTGTGCACTTTATTCCGTCGGATATAATTTTCTAGGGTATTAAATATCTAGGGTAGTTATGTACTCTGGAGGAATAAGTACTACACCGTTACCCTAACCGCTTTGACTCCTATTTTTATCGTGTCTGATTTATTTTGAAATTCAATTCCGAGTATTAACTTCTAAATAAACGTAAAATTGCTGCTTATTTTCCTTAATATCAGTTTTGACTTAAATTTATACTTTCAAACATAATTATAAACAGTGGGTAGTAGGTCATGCCCTCACTTAAGCATACATGTGGTAACGACAGTAAACAAAAAGGGGTATGATGTGATTAAACAAAGACAAATAGGGCAAAATCAATGACTGTTGACATATAGGGACTTGTACTCGGCCTAGGAAAAATTGTTTACTATCAAATATGGATCTCGGAGGGAAAAAAACATTTTCTCCGAGATTCATATAACATTTGATAGTAAACATTTTTTTTTTTCTACGCCGAGAGCAAGTCGCTGTAGTTGACATGAGGAAGATAACTTTCATCCTTCTTGCCATGATATACCCCCATGATAGTGTTCCACAATGAAATCACCCGCAAATGTAGACGAACACCGTTCCTTCCAACCAATTAAGTTTGATAATAAGGGTTTAGATGCCATCAACCTTGCCAATATATTACACCACAAAAATGTAAAAAAAACAAAATACCTCCATATTTTAAGGACACATCAGTTCTGATCATTTCATATACCTATACTTCACCGATAGCATCCAAGATTTTCAACCATAAACGTGTATTGCAAAACCTTACCACCGACGATCTCAAGTCTAAACCACCCGATTGTTCATGTTCAAATTCTCCTTATAGATATAGTCCCTGCGGTCACGTCATCGAAAATCTGTCTCTCCGTGAAGTCCTTGCAAAGGGAACAAAATTCCGTGAACCACGATCCATCAACTGTGATCAAAATTTTAAACTACTTATGGATTCTGTAGAGGACTATGCCAGAAAATGGATTAAACGTGAACAAGATGAAGACGTGGATTCTCTTTCGAAGTGGGTTAAGGCTGTGAGGTCCATGATTCTTAAACGAATCATTCAGTTAAGTGGGTTAATGAGAACTAAAGCATCATCCATTTTCAAAAATGCCGATGTTGCCAGATACCTGTCCTCCATTCATGACAAATGTGTCGTTGTTCCGGCAGATAAGGCCCCTAATAACATCATTTTCATTTGTAAAAATCATTACATCGATTGTTTAAAGAAAGAACTAGGCATTGGCAATACCCAGCGCAATCCAACATACACAGCTACTACTCTGTCTAAGGAGGAGATACTGCAGAACCATATATCTGTTTTGCTTTCCTTTAGGATTTCAACCAAAGATGAAGACACTGATCTGCCCTCCTTGTACTGGGTGCCAAAATTACACAAATGCCCATACAAACAACGGTACATCGCTGGATCTGCTAAATGTTCTACAAATTACAAAAACAGGAAAACAGCAAACACCTACAATGGCCAGGAACTACAATCACATGCCACAATTTACAAGCAAACTGCACCAGAAAAACAATAATGAAAACAAGAGACAAACATAANTAGCGATAGGAACTTTAACAATCGTACATGCGTATATCATGTCTCCAGCTAATTAATAATTTGTATTTGTTTGTTTTTTCAATATGTGTTATAATAAAATGTTTGTCGCTTTTTGTGTTGGCGGGATCCGACAAGAGGAAAGTGGGGGCTACGACTCCAGAATTAACGATAGGAACTCGGGATAGCCGGACTTGGTACCGGAATGGTATTAGAAACCTATTTCTAACCTATTAACATCCATCTTGACAGCCGTAAAAGAGGGGCTTCAAAAATATTGTGATACCAGCTTTTCAAGAAGTGGTGTAACAACGGCAGTAGAATACCGAAGGAACAAAGGAGGGAAATCACCAAAAATCGAAGTCCAAAGACATGGCCAAAACGAGAACACAGAAAACAATGGCGCCAGACACAAAACAATGACGTTAGATAGACATAAAGCACAGAAATAGAAATCACAACATTAAAAACAAAGGCACTCACAGTGTGAACTCCAGTGAAACTGAATGTGACATCAGGTGCTCCGGAAGGGTAAGCATGTCCTGCTCTGTTAACAGCACCCGTCACACTGCAAGTGAGGAAAATATGTTTTTGAAGGATCTGTTATATAGGTAGCTGATTGGTTAATGTCATTTTCTAACCCTTCGACATAACCAATAAAAATCCATGGTACGTGTTACTTCTCTAACCCTCAAACAGCACCATGGTTGGATTTTGATATTTTTTTGAAATAACCTTAGTATCCATACATTAACAAGGACAAATCGGTTCCACAAACATCACTAACGAAGACAAAACTAAAATGATATACGAGACAACACAAAAGACTCAAACACTCACAGTGTGAACTCCCTTAAAAACTGAGAGCGACATCAGGTGGTCCGGAAGGGTAAGCGTGTCCTGCTCTGTAAACAGCACCCGCCACACTGTGAGTGAGTCGATCCAGGAAAATGTCAAAGTCGGTAGTCAAATCTGGGAAGACGTGAATCTAGCTGAAAATGTCCACTTTCATTTGAGATACTGACACGTCATATCTTTCAACGATGTTATGGTGACTGCCATAGAATTTCTTGAGTGATGAAATTAACATAGGTTGAACAAATCCCTGACTAATCAGCTTTTGGGACAGTGCTTTTGCTCTGTTCAAAAAATCACTGTACAAACTACACGCTCGACAGTAACGAATCAACTGTGAAATGTACACTCCATAGGCTGGAGAGTAGTGAATCTCGTCCCTTTGGCCCAATAAGGCCTATGTTAAATTTAATTTTTCCATCCCCCGTTCAATCAACCGTGACTTATACTTTCAGACCAGTCTTCCAGCGTCCTGAACGTAGAGCACCGCAAACGTAGTGTAGCTGTGTGAGAGTAGTGGGACGCGGGGGACGTTGTTTTCAGTACCGCCCTGCCCATTCCATAACTTATTTAGTTTTTATGTACTTATTGTCTTGTTTTGTATTGTACCATTACTTTTTAAGACGTCTGTTTCATTGTACTTTTTTCTATTGTTTTTTCCCTAATAATCTCCCTCTTCTTATTTTTTTCTGTGTCTCCGTCTTGTGTTGTGTTCTCCATTGTACTTATCTTAGTTTTGTATTCTCTCAATTCCTCATCTGGTTCTATTAGTCTATTGTTGCCAGCCGTTACTTTATACTTCTTTAGAATTAACCTCTTTAGAATGCCTATATCGATAAAACCCAAGCCTCTATATGTGTTTCCATTTTCTGTTTTCAATACATGTTTTTACTTGTTGCAATGATAAATAATCAACTAATATACATATAAACATATTTTATTTTCCCCGTCATAAAGCAAGCATGGAACAGAGAATGGGGACTGGGACTAAAATAATAATAAAAAATAATAAAAAAATTTTAAAAAATGTTTTTTTGTCTTTTCTTTTGCTCCTCCTCTCCCTTTAAGGCCCAATCCTCCTCTCAAATTTCCCAGATGAGCACGCGACCAGTACGAGCAGCGAAATGAGCACACGAGCAGTGAAAACGAGCAGCGTGAGCATGCCTTTAAACAGCGAATTTGTCACTTTTCACACCGCACAGCGGCAGCAGCAGCAGCAATATTCCGAGATGAGCACGCGAGCAGCACGAGCAGCGAAATGAGGACGCGAGCAGTGAAAATGAGCAGCGGAATGAGCACGTGAACATACCCTTAAACAGCGAATTTGTCGCTCTTCCCATCGCACAGCGGCTGCAGCAGCAGCAGCAATATTCCCGAGATGAGCACGCGAGCAGCACGAGCAGCGAAATGAGCACACGAGCAGTGAAACGAGCACGCGAGCAGCGACATTCCCAATCTGACCCTATTTAAAGCTTTGTTCTGTAATATATCGTCATTCGTTCTTCGAATCCAGAGAGAGGAAGACGTCCACAATGTATCACTGCGACCTTTGTGAATACACAACCAATCGTCACTTCAATCTCGTACGCCACAAGAATCAGAACACGACATGGAAGATACTTTGCCAAATGAATCGGATACAGAGTCCAACGTATCAGAGGAAAGCAATCACTCTAACGAATCTGCATATAGCAACGAGGAAAGTAACGACTATAATACGTCAGAAGAGTCCACCGACGAAAGCACTATGAAGACATGAATAAACTTTTTAGAGACAATATGAGAAAACAATACCTCGAAACGGTGTTCTGGATGCAATATTTCAACAAAGATCCAATTCACAAAAAGATCAGAGATACAGCCAAACGTTTAAGAGATGAAGAAGACTACGACACCAGGGAATCTTGGCAATATGCAGTGAAGAAAAGAAAATATCTGTTAGATGACGTATTGGACATGTTCGAACCACCACCAATCGAAGACAGGAACGACTCAATGTAAAGTCACAGAAGAAAAGGGGGGATGGGGTAATGCGGCCTATCCGTAGGGTAGCCAGTCACAAGCCTGGATAAACGCAGAGTGCCCCTTTAGAGTATATACTAGAATCCAACCCTTGTCAAAATGTTTGACCCCTCTTAGCAACCATACTATAAGAGATACGACCTCTGAAATGTCATCATTCGATTTAGATGGTCAAAGTTACCACGAAAACATAAATAACGCATCTATAGTACTCGACTTAGAAAAAAATGTATTTTGGGCCATTCCCGAAATTTTGGACCCCTTATAACACCCCAAATATTAGAGACAGGGCTAAAAGGATGTCACCATTCGATTTAGATACATAAAATTACCCCGAGAACATATATAACATCGCTACAGTACTTGATTTAAAAAAAATTGCATTTTGGGTCCTTCCCGAAATTTTGGACCCCTTGTAGCACTCCAAATATTAGAGATAGAGACTTCAAACCTTCACCAATCGCTTTAGGAGCTCGACGTTGCCCAGGATTCATATATATATTGTACGGGAAACGAACGATAACTCTGAAAATCGAGAAAAAAACTAGAGTAGTAATGGGCACAGTTCACCCCTTTTTTTTACGCAGTAAAAAGCTAAAAAGTTATACTTCCAAACATGAGGGAAAGGCTCACATTGGTCCGTTCAAACTTGATACGATTTGAAATAGGGCGCGCAACGTTCCCATTGGTCCGTTTTAAATATTTGAATTTCAAATCTGGAGGGAAACGTTTTCATTGGTCCGCTTGGAGTGTCGTCACTTCCGTTGACGTCATACTTCCGGTTGACGTCATTTCCGATGACGTCACCTCCGGTGACGTCACACTTCCNGTGTATTCACAAAGGTCGCAGTGATACATTATGGACGTCTTCCTCTCTCTGGATTCGAAGAGCGAATGACGATATATTACAGAACAAAGCTTTAAATAGGGTCAGATTGGGGATGTCGCTGCTCGCGTGCTCGTTTCACTGCTCGTGTGCTCATTTCGCTGCTCGTGCTGCTCGCGTGCTCATCTCGGGAATATTGCTGCTGCTGCTGCTG
>MJUU01062638.1:189038-200168 GCA_002080025.1 Modiolus philippinarum
TTTTTTTAACGTTGGGCCCGGTTTCCAACACAAGGGCTCCGGGATCCAACAATAGGGCTCCGGTCTCCAGCACAAGGGATCAGGACTCCAATACTATGGTTCCGGGCTCCAACACAAGGGCTCCGGTTTCCAACATTAGAGCTCCGGGCTCCACTCACTGGGCTCCGGGCTTCAGATCTGGGCTCTCGGAGAACTGTTCATGTCAATAAATTGGTGGAATTTTGTGATTAAAGACGCGAATTAAGGCACATTTTCCACCTCATTACAAATAAATTAACAGGGAAACAAATATAGCAAATTTTGATAAAATTTATCCAAAATCTACTAATTGACCACTGAAGGCTGTAATATGACCCTTGCTATTGTAAACTTCTATAAACTAGCGTGGAAATCATAGAATGCCCAGTTTCCCTAGAGCTGTGTTCGAAAATTTAATGCATGTATACTGAACTTTCAAAATGTAAAATTTAAAAGAATACGATGTGTAAATTAACTGCCCATATTGCTTGCTCATTTCTGATTCACGTACAAATGATCACGTGTCATAAACTTTGTTTTTTTTACCTATCCAAGAAACCAATTTTTGCCAATCCTGTTTTATTTTGGACTGAAAATCGTGATTTTCCGTGGTTAAAAACATGCCTGTATTTAGGTATCCAAATGGGTATTTCCATTTCGAATTTGTGGCCTTAGAATAGGGGTTATCCGATTTTCCGAAGTTACAAATGAGAAATCCAGTAGTCCCGAAAATCAACTGGGTCTCGCCTTTCCCCTTTACTAAATTAGAGTTTTTTCCATCACGGCTTAAAAACTTATGCTGTATGGGGCCCTTTCCCGAAATTCATCATTTTTTTCTCAACTTTCCCGTTTCACGAGGGGAGATTTAACAAAGACTCTTAAAAACCCTGTTTCCCCATCCAAGATGTTTTTTTTTCAGTGTTGTCCGCGTCACGCCCGTATTTTGGGCTAAGCGGTATTTTCAGTAAAGTATTATCGCTTCCAATCATGAACGATCCCCTTTAAGTTTCCCCCGCTTCACCCTCACTTATTTTATTTCACCGTCTTAAAAATGTCATTTTGTTTGCATCATATCAAAAATTGTCTTTGAAATGCATAATAATATATATGATGTCCCTAAAACGTCCCGTTCGTGGACGAATCTGCTGGTGGATGAAAAGCTGTCACAGAAACACTAGTGCCATCTGTTGTCATAATTCAATCATACGCGTTTTTTCCGCCACGTTTATTTTAAGCACATAAAAACAAAAATACAAAGACAAAAGTTAAAAGATAAAATATAAAAGTTAAAGAATGATGCACAATGAATACTTTCTTTGAACATTTCTCTTTCAAATTATAAAACATAAAATTTTTCGAAATTAACACGGTAGATATAATGTCGTGAAAGAAGAATTTAGAACTTAACGAACAAAGCATAGAAATGGGAACATTTAAAGAAAGAACATAAAATATAACAAATTGAGTTTTAGAAACAATAATATAAAATATAAAAACTGCAGAAGTCGGGATGAAATATGAACATTTAAAGAAAGAATATAAAATATGATAAATTAATATCCTAGAATCTATAATATAAAATATAGAACTTGCAGAATTATGGATAAGGAAAGTGAAAACAATAAAAAGAGAAGATAAAATTTACAGCATAGAATTTCTCTGGTGGCGGAAATACCCCTCCATATGATCAAGCTTTTCAAACTTTTGCGTTGGTACTGTTTTAGGGTTAGAGAAGTTACGCGCACCATGTAAGCTGGATTCGGCACAGGTTTCACATAACGGGAACAATAGATTGTTGTTGATTTCTGTTGGGAGTATTGGATGTGGAATCATAATTGTTGTAACACTGCATTTGTTGAGTCCTTCGTATTGCTGGATATCCTCGGTGATTATATAGGCGTGCGTACACATAAGTATCTTGTCGGCCTCGTTAATGTATGGATATAGTGAAATTACATAGTTTCACCACCAGGCACACTTTTACATATAAGTAAATGCTTCTATTCTTCCATAGGAAAAGGCATCTCTAGGTTCCTATGGGTAATCATACTGGAGGGAGTTAACGAAGCTTTGTATGTTCGGATCACTCTGCATTTCTCTTTCGAAATCACACTCCCATACACCGTCGTTGTAATAACCTTGTTCCTCTATGTATCTTTTCTTTTCTAACGCATTTCGATGTAATTCACTCATTTTGATGTAATTCACGCATTTTGATGTAATTTGATGTAATATCTTAACTCGATTGATAGTCTCCTCAATATGCCCACATCGGAATCACGATAGCTTATCAGTGCTTCTGCAAGTTAAACATAGAAATTCAAGTGTGCGTTGTAAAACCGATAGAAGGCGCTCCTCGAGTTTCACCCTCTTTCGTTGACAATACTTCATCCCTGTTAGGCGATTGAGAATTTCCTCGGTGTTGAACAGGTGAGGAAAGTATCCCTTCTTCAAGTCATTCAAGCCAAATATTCTTGGTAGTTTGGATAATGCCATATGATAAAAAAAGTCTAATCTAGTCGATGTTCAGACATGTACGGGGAAAGCCATAAACTTCGTTCGTTCCGTTTTGAATCTCTGGTAATGTTTCTTGGGAATACAATACAGGTAGTTGAAGATAAATGTCGTTCCCTTTTAAAATTGTGACAGAACTGATAGTTCCGATTTTTTCCAAGAAATAGCTATAATGGCAAAAATCTGCAATGGTTTTGGTCGAGTAAATACAAGTTCGTTTTTCCACATTCATGTACCAAAAATACATAAATGCCCATACAAAGAACGATACATCGCTGGATCTGACAAATGTTCTACAAAACCTTTATTTAAGTTGTTTACCTCAATCTGGATAGCTGTTGAAGAAGGCCTTCAAAAATACTGTGATACTTGCTTTTCAAGAAGCGGTGTAAATGAAATGTGGATTTAGAAAAACTCTAAAGATCTACTTGACATCTTAAACTCATTTGCCGTTTTATAGAATCTACAATTAATGTTGAAATAAAATTGATGTCTTAATCTTAATTGCGCAAATACCCTTTTCTTTTTTTCTTATTTCTTTTTTTTTCATTTATACGTGTGTATTTTCTTACTTATTTGGAATTCAGTATTTTGTGAATATGCGAGAAACGTATTTGTACAAAATACATCACGTCCGGGTTTATGCTCTTTAGACAAGTTTTTCTTGACCCCGGCGTTTTTTGTGCCTGTTAATTTTTGTCTTACCGCCGATTTTCGATGTTTTTCTTGCCAAAATTAGGTTAATTCAATAACTCGTACAGTTTTCCCTTTATTCAAAGTACTTAGTCAATGTATCAAATTCTAGAATTGTCTAAAAGGGCCGCAATAAATCTTACCAAAATTGACAAATCATTAACGAATTTTTAAGTCCAACTTTAACCCGTCAAGGTTAGTACAATAATGGGAGTTACAACGGATCGTCCATTTCCAGAAATTTGGCAATTTATTTCATCTTTCCAGTTTCACGTGTAGGAAAATATTTAACAAAGACTCTTAAACAATCTCTCCCTTCCCCGTTTCACGTTCGGTACAATAGTTTACCAAAAAATCTCAAACAACCGACCCCTTTGCATTTTATGTGCGAGACAATATTTTCAAAGACTCTAAGAATATTCTCCCTTTCCCGGTTCACTATTGTTTTTTAAGCGTTTACCGCTTCATGCCAGCTGTCACCCTTTGTCATTTTAACATGCACATTTGTGACGATTCGGCTTCCACAACACTTATAAAGACCAATCCCGCTTCCACTTAAACCCCATTGAGACCGGCAATAATAGTACAGCCAGATTTACAGAATCAATACAGAATTTTTAAAATGCTCACCGGGAGCTTACATTTTCCGACATTTCTTAGCCGGCTCATTCTTATATAGTGTCAGTTTGCCGTTTATCAATATATTTTTAGGAAGGCCGATATAAATAGTTAATCTGACAACAACTGTGTAAGAGGGTCTTATAAAAAAATGTCTACTCAGTCAATTAATTCAAATGACTTTTTATAAATAAAATGACTTTTGAGGCAAAAACAAAGTAAATAAAATGAAAAAAGAGCGAAAGCAAAAACACCAAGTTATTGCCTTCACTGCAACTATATGATAAAAATGACAAAGCTCAATCCACAAACACAAAGCAAAAATAAAACTAGAAAAATGTGAGCAAAGCTCACGTATTTCATACCCTCCGCTCCTCCCAAAAAGATGAAATCAAAATTTTAAATACATGGTACACAATGGCAATGTGTACTGAACATTCTGTGAAAGTTTCATTGGATTTCACCAAGTAGTCTAGGAGGAGTTGTCCCCACAAAGTGTGTACCCCTATGGCGGACGGACGGACGGACGGGCGGCCAGACAACATGATCACTATATAACGCCCGCTAAAGCGGGGGAGGGGGTATAAAAAGACAGTCAACAAATTGATCCATGCAATTATAGAACTGAAATCAAAGCTCCGATGGAGCTGAAACTTGAAAGCCCTGAAAAAATCTACACGTGGCAAAACTTTGTAGTCATCCAAAGAACTGCTGCATACATCTGCGTGCATTTTAAGTTGTTCCGTATTACGTGGAAATAATCGGATTGTGTGATTTCGTATGCATGCCGATTACATTCCTATAAATATATGCAATACACATGTCACAGGTAAACAAATGTTATTTTCATCTTTGACATATTACTGCGCGACAGGCTCGTTGATCCAAGACGCATACAAAAAACGAGTAATTTGATAAACATGCATATTGTTTTCAATTTAATATAAAAACATCGTATTCAACTCAAGAAAATGAAGAAATATAACTTAAATACACAATGTATACGATTTTGAAAGAAACTTTCGAACTATATTTTATCGGAAGCACGATGATCATATTTTAGAGCTGTTAAAAGGCTTGAAGCCTCACGTGATTTTTTTCTTGTCATTTTAACAACTCTCCAGCCATTTCATGGCTTTTTGTAGTTCTCCGTATAAAGTATCAAAAGTTTCAAGGAAGTGCATGTTACTGTTAATATTATCATAGGTGCCGTTGCATTATGGGAAGGATAGCACTGCCTAATCAGTTGATTAACTTTTAATCGCTTGATAAGCTAATGCATTGATTAGAAAAAGTTCAGCAACACATTTTAAACATTGCATTAGCTAATCATGTGATAAGAGTTAATCGCATGATTAGTGCTAATCACTTGATTAGGAACAACGGACCCCAGATCATTATTACACTGTAACAGCATTAACGCTTTCGACTTCTCCACACTTTACACTACCATTCCTGATGGACAACTAAAATCTTGGCTTAAAGGTTTAATTCATAGATTTTTTCACATAAGAACGATGAACGAAGATATAGGTACATTGTTGAAGGTAGGTAGGTAGAGAACAAGCCTTCTTTGTGAAAAATGACTCGGAATCGGAGAAAAAATATCCAGAGGAAGAAGTGATTAAAATGTTTCTGATCGACAATATATTTGTTCAGTTTGTAGGACTTGTTTTTCAACAGACTATCGGAATTCCTATGGGCACAAACTGTGCACCTCTCCTAGCCGATCTGTTTCTCCACTCTTATGAAAATGAATTCTTCGAAGGGCTTCTTCAAAATAAAGATTTACCTGGCCCAACCCTTCAATTCTAGCCTCCGTTATATAGATGATATTTTGTCACTAAACAACCCTCGCTTTTGTGATTTTTCTTCATCTGATCTATCCAAAGAGTTCGAAATTAAGGATATTACAGACACTTCCATATTGGCCTCATTCCTTGACCTTCATCTCGAAACTGACAACAGAGGTAGACTTCAAACTAAGCTGTACGACAAACGCGATGACTTCACTTCTCCAATAGTCAACTTCCCTTTTTATTTATAGAAACATCCCAACAGCACCAGCATACGGAGTTAACATCTGCTCATTCACTATTCAAGAGCCCGTGGTCGATACAGTGACTACCGGTTGCTCACAAATAGGCTACATAAATGAGGGAGTTAACGAAGCTTTGTATATTCAGATCACTCTGCATTCACACTCCCATACACCGTCGTTGTAATAACCTTGTTCCTCTATGTATCTTTTCTTTTCTAACGCATTTTGATGTAATTCACTCAACGTCACATCTTAACTGGATTGATAGTCTCCTCAATATGCCCACATCGGAATCACAATAGCTTATCAGTGCTTCTGCAAGTTAAACATAGAAATTCAAGTGTGCGTTGTAAAACCGATAGAAGGCGCTCCTCGAGTTTCAACCTCTTTCGTTGACAATACTTCACCCCTATTAGGCGATTGAGAATGACGGATTGGTTTTCCTCGGTGTTGAACAGGTGAGGAAAGTATCCCTTCTTCAACTCATTCAAGCCAAATATTTTTGGTAGTTTGGATAATGCCATATGATAAAAAAGGACTAATCTAGTTGATGTTCAGACATGTACGGGGAAAGCCATAAACTTCGTTCCGTTTTGAATCTCTGGTAATGTTTCTTGGGAATACAGGTAGTTGAAGATAAATGTCGTTCCCTTTTAAAATTGTGACAGAACTGATAGTTCCGATTTTTTCCAAGAAATAGCTATAATGGCAAAAATCTGCAATGGTTTTGGTCGAGCAAATACAAGTTCGTTTTTCCACAATCATGTACCAAAATTACATAAATGCCCATACAAAGAACGATACATCGCTGGATCTGACAAATATTCTACAAAACCTTTATCTAAGTTGTTAACCTCAATCTGGATAACTAGCTGTTGAAGAAGGCCTTCAAAAATACTGTGATACTTGGTGTACATGAAATGTGGATTTAGAAAAACTCCAAAGATCTACTTGACATCTTAAACTCATTTACCGTTTTATAGAATCTACGATTAATGTTGAAATAAAATTGCGATGTCTTAATTTTACTTGCGCAAATACCCTTTTCTCTTTTTTTTATTGCTTATTTTTTATTCTATTTTATTTTTTTTACGTGTGTATTTTCTTACTTATTTGGAATTCAGTATTCTGTGAATATGCGAGAAAGCGTATTTGTACAAAATACATTACGTCCGAGTTTATGCTCTTTAGACAAATTTTTCTTGACACCGGCGTTTTTGTACCTGTTTATTTTTGTCTTACCGCCGATTTTCGATTTTTTTCTTGCCAGAATTAGGTTAATTCAATAACTCGTATAGTTTTCCCTTTATTCAAAGTACTTAGTCAATGTATCAAATTCTGGAACAGCCGTGAATGTTTGAAAATATTGCAATTTCATACACAGTATACTAGTATATTGCTTGAGCGGCGGGGGACCCAGGAATTCTATTCTTGTCTATATTAATTTGTGCACCACACGCAGATTCTGTTAATTTTTTATCAGTTTGAACATTTAACAGTTTCATCTGGTCGAAAATTTGATGGCACTGGACAATGATGCCTTGGGCACACTCGAAATAAAAAAAGTTATGTTTATTATACTATAGGGAAACGGGATAGAGAAAGGGGAGGTTTGGGTACCCATAAACCGGTTTAACCCTACCGCTGGCTGTTGCCAGTGCCGGTACCAAGTCCGGCTATCCCGAGTTCCTATCGTTATCTATGTTTGTCTTTTGTCATTTTATTGTTTTTCTTGTGCAGTTCTTGATTGATTGTGACATGTGATTGTAATGTTCGGCCATTGTAAGTGTTTCCTGTTATCTTTCATTCATTAATACTTTGACTCTTCTGTTTCTGGCTGGTAGCATGAAGCACTATTGGCCTTCTCTGATCTCTAAGGTTTGATTTTACTCCTGTGTAGTCAGTGGTCTTTACTCTTTCTGCTTCATAGTATGTATCCTCACTAGCGTAACTTGGATTGTCTGGCGATAAATAAGTCATACCGTCAGTGTATAGTCAGTGTACAAATATTGTCTGGTACGTACGGACTTCGTATAACTGGAGTATCTTTAGCTGGTTGGAATTCAAGGTTCAATGGATGGCAGTAGTGGAATACCCAAATACTGGTCTTTCGAATTCTTCTGTTGTATAATTAAGTGTTCTGGATATCACACTGTTGACCCTTGTCGAGGTGTGACGTGCTGCTGGTTGTTTTGTCTGGCTGCACGATTCAGCTTTAACAGAAACGGCTTCATTCCAACTCTCCTTCAAGTGGTTGAGACACTTTGCGTTTTTTTTTTCACCTAGTTGAAGATTGGTGCTTCTTTTCCAGTACGTGATGACGGGTACCAGCTCCCTTTTCCAACATAGAGTGACTTCGACTTTGTTGGAATTAGCGTTTACGTCCTGTATCAGTTTTTCCCACCCCCTTTCCAAGATGCAGCTTTTTAATATTTCCGTCAATTTCAGTTCCATTGTTGATTGTCGATGTGGGTACTTATCACTGTTTTTTCCCACCCCCTTTCCAAGATGCAGCTTTTTAATATTTCCGTCAATTTCAGTTCCATTGTTGATTGTCGATGTGGGNTTTGTCTGGTTGACTGGTCAGATAACTCTCTGGTGATCATAAGAATACGTTTCAAATGTTAGAATATTGCTTCTTGCATCTCATATAATACTGGTACGAAGATTTATAACGGCGGTTTTGGTTGGTTTTTATTTTTTTGTTACAATGATTTTGAGAAGTCGATTATCTTGTAGTTTTGATCACAAAGTTGACGTCTGATTGGATGAAATTCCCACTATTCGATTGGTTCTATTTATTGTTATCTAATATTAATTCATGCTACTTTTAATAGATCGAATATTCCAAAAGATGAAAAACATACTTGTATTTGAAGGACCTTAATCAACTGAAGATCTTTGCCATAGGAAAAAACAACGGGACTACCAACTTCTGCCAATTTTAAATTCTTAAATGTTATCTATTGCACGTTGTTCTCGTCAAAACTATCGGGAAAGACATTTGTGTAAAATTACACATCGAGATTTTTTAATTACACACTGAGATTTTTAAAATGCACCGAGAAATAAAAATATGCACTGAGAAATTCTTTTTACACACTCAGAATTAATATTACACACTCAGAATTATTTTTACACACTCAGAATTATTTTTACACATCTCTTTTCCCCTATACTAGGATTTTCCCCCGGAAAAATGAGTATATACTCAGATTTCCCCCGGAAAATCTAGTATATACTGGATTTTCCCCCGGGGGAAAATGAGTATATACTAGAATTTCCCCCTACGGAAAATCTAGTACATGTATACACATACTAGTTTTTCCCCATCTTTAAAAAGAAGAAATTTGCAAACAGCGATAAGAAAAAGAATTCAAAGTTATCTTTTATTAGCTCACCTGGCCAAAGGCCTTGTGAGCTTTTGCCATCACTCGTCGTCCGTCCGTCCGTCCGTTAACTTTTTTTCAAAGATCTTCTCCTCTGAAACTACTAAGTCAATACTTACCAAACTTGGCCTGAATCATCACCAGGGTATGCTCTTTCAAGTTTGTGATTTTTATGTCCGTAGACCAAACAACATGGCTGCTGTTACTAAAAATAGAACATAGGGGTAAATTGCTGTTTTTTGCAAATTACTCGAAAACCATTACAGATATCAAAATCCCTGACATGGGGTAATAAAGGGCTACGCTGAGCGCAGCATGATACGACCGCAGCATGTCGACCACTGAAATTTTAACAAAAGTAGTTCAAAGTTCAACCCTTTTGATCACTTATTGATGAAAAAACGTAAGAGCTATGCAAAATATGTACTATCAACTAAAACTTTACATCCATAGAAATTAAAAAAAAAATTCCATCGAAATCTGATGAAAAATAAATTTTGACATATTAAGAAAAATTGCAATTTTGGCCCCTTTGGCCCCTTGTAGCATGGAAACGGTAAGAGCCACGCCAAATCCGTTGCCATGCCGCTAAAAGCTTAGATCAAGAGGAATCCAAAGAAAAGAATCCCATCGAAATCTGATGAAAAATAAAGATTTGACATATTTAGAAAAAATGCAATTTTGGCCCCTTTGACCCCTTGTAGCTCGGAAACCGTAAGACCTACACAAAATCCGTGGGCATATTACTGAACGCTTAGATCAAGACGAATCCAAAGAAAAAAATCCCATCGAAATCCGATGAAAAATAAAAATTCTACATAATCCGCAAATTCGCAATTTTGGCCCCGTTCGGCCCTCAATGCTGGGAAAGGAAACAAGTTATCAAAAATCTTAATAGCTGAGCGCTATATTAATTTTTCACAAGGAATCCATTTAAAAAAAACTGCAACAAAATCGGACTTAAAATAATTTTTTTTTTTTTTGGAGATTAGCCCCTGTTGGTCCCCATTTATCTCGTGAGCGGTACATGCTACGTGAAATCTGTTGGCATACTCCAGATTGGAAATTTCCTCAGGAGCACACTGAAAGAAACCCCATAAAAATCAGATTAATAATAAAGATTCTAAAGACAAACATGTGAAAACACCCAATTCAACCCTTTTTGGCCCCTTTTTTAAAACGGGTGGGGCAACAATATCCAAAACTAAGCCAAACCTTCCTTTTGTACCAAAGAACATTATGTTAAAATTTCATAAGGATTGATCTACTGGAACTAAAGTTATTGACCAAAAACTAAAGTGTCTACAGACGACGACGACGACAACGACAACGACGCCGACAACGACGACGACGACGACGACAGCACCATACCAATATACGACCGCAAAAATTTTTGCGGTCGTATAAAAATGATCAGCATGATGAGATCTACCTGCCCTGCTATTTTGGAGAATATCCGTTTACCCGTCTTGGAGTTATGGCCCCTTTTCCGTAAAATTTTCAGTTTTTCGTTACTTCTGGTCTTATATATTGAAATTGATTGAAGATAGAAGTGAAGTTTGCATAACAAAAATGGTCAGCATAGTAAGATCTACATGTCCTGCAATTTTGAAGAAAATCTGACAACCCACATAGGAGTTATTGCCGGTTTTTCTTTGAATTTTTACATTTTTTGAACGTTTTTACTTTTATTTCAAAAACTGTTTGAGATAAAGGTTAAATGTGAATTGCAGAAGTGTTGAGGTTTTCAAAAACTACAATTTCTACATATGTCCAGCAGGTTCGCATCTCATCCAAGATGGCCACCAGCGGGGAAGATAGTTTAACATAGGACCCTATGGGAAATGCATTCAAAGA
>MJUU01062638.1:214218-237181 GCA_002080025.1 Modiolus philippinarum
ATTCTACTAATTTACAAATAATATTTTATTATTAATGGCCTGAATGAATGATTTGAGAAGTATGAAAAATGAGAGTGCCAGTCTGTGAATGTGAGTATGATAGCTGATATAAATATTAAATTTAAGTTAAATATATATACTTGAAATTTAATATGAATGACATAAAAGTTAAATAGATGACTTTAATTTTACAAGTTTTTGAATAAAATACTTAAAACCTTAATTTCAACCAAATAAATCTACTGGTTAGGTGATTTTATTGTGTATTAAATGTTTTAAAACAGATTATCTAACAAATATTTACATCGAAATCTGTTTATCCGGTTCTCTGTACATTTATACTCAACATATTTAGTTTATGTAATTTTAACTACGATCATGTTAAAATCTCATGAAAACTCATTTACTCCGATCTTTCAAACTGCATAAAATATGAAATATCTGGACCATTATTATTTGTGGAAATTGTTATTTAGTAACTAGAAAAGAAACTGACCTGATATAAGAATGAGTTTAGTCCAATGTAATAGGGTTTCACAAAATACTAGGAAGAACAAAAACACCTTCGTCTCCTTCCAAATTCAATTGAAAGGTTAGATGAAAAGAAATAAAACGGCCAAAGGAAATTACCCAATGAAATTGCAGGAAAGACTTGCGGCTTAACCACCCGTTAAACGGAAAATACCGAACCGTAGATAAGTATTCAAAATTCAAAGATGGTCCAAGTCGGAAAATGTTATATAAATATAAAATTATTAATAACTAGATCTATCAAATATTACTAATTACTATCAGTAATTAATCTGAAATAGCTAATCTGAAATATTAAAAATATAATTAAACATTAATTATTTCCAAATATGTACAACCCCCTAAACTGCAGGCTATCACATTGTCATTTCAAAGGGTTCTCTCTGTTAAATTGATTCCGACTTACTAATCTGTAGTTGTTCTGTGTCAGTGGTGTTTGAGTTATTACAATGCCCTGACTCTTTTTTAGAAAGGTTTTTTGACAATATTCACATGAATGCATCTATGAAATCAAAGCTCCGATGCAGCTGAAACTCGAAAGCCCTGAAAATCTACACGTGGCATTCCGTAATACGTGAAAATAATTGGATTGTATGATTTCGTATGGCATGTCGATTTCATTGCTATAAACGTTACATGTCACAAGTAAGCAATTGTTATTGTCATCTTTGAAAAATTACTGCGCGGCAGGCTCGTTGATCCGAGACGCAATATAAAAATAAACGAGTTATTTGATAAATATGCATATTGTTTTCATTTAATATAACATCACCATATTCAACTCAAGAAGATGAAGAAATATAACTTTAATACACAATGTATACGATTTTGAAAGAAACTTGCGCTCTATATTTTATCGGAAGCACGAAGATCATCTTTTAGAGCTTAAAGCCTCGTGTGATTTTTTTCTTGTCATTTTAATAACTCTTCAGCTATTTCATGGCTTTCGAGTTAAAAATCAAAGGTCATCAATATTACATTTTAATTCTATATTAAAATCCCTTATCTCTTCTTCCTACACGGGTACACGTCGATTAATTAACTTCAATTCATATCAAGTTCGCTTGCCATTGCTTTGATTATATAAGCTTCTTGAAATCTTTGTTTCTATTAATATCTTTAAGAGAATTTTGAAATAAAGTCAGAAGCAACTAACAAGTCTCGCAAAATAGGGATTTGACTGGGTTTATTTTGTAAATCATTTAACTATTTTTTGTTTTGTTTTCATGTCAAATTTTCAGGAAGCGCCTTCTATAATGTCTGACAGTCTTCTAAACATCACCCGCCCTCAGGTCATTGTAGACAAACTTCGACTTGTGTCTCACTTCATAACTATTTGTGACTTCACATGATCTTAGTGTAGATTTGTTCATCTGTCGTCGTAAACTTTCAAATAAAACGTCAAGACGATTCCTTTTTGAGTTTCAACTAGAGGCGTAATTCTAAAGGATAATTTCTTCTAGTGGTAAATGTTTCAAAGTTATTATATTTCTTAAATTATGAAATAAAATCCTGATTCATTCATTCAATAGAAATATTTCATGATGTACGAAATAATCCGTTACATAATCTTTCAATTCTCTGCTGCACTGGCCGTTTCATCTTTCCGTTCTTCTGGTACTATACAGTATTTAAAAAATATCTTTTTATCTTCGGCATACTCCTGGTTTTCGGCACTGCTATGTCTCCAGCTCCCGGCAGTTGTTTTGCCAAGTATCTGTCGGTACGAGCGTGTGTCTGGTATTACATCGATAACATGTCTACATGGTCATTTTCAGGATTGCTTTCTACTGAGAGGTTTTCACCATTCTGTTGTTAGTGTATAGAGGCATCTGTCTCACCTTTTATGGTCTTTTCCGTAGTTTCACGGTGCTGTTGCGGTATAGTGGCGCTTTGTTTTATATTACTACAGGTCCATTTGACCGCTATTTTCAAAATGGCCACCAAAAAGGCGGGAAAATTCATCATTGTCCGATTTCAATAAAATTTGGTTTCCTGAAATAGATATTGATGTTGCGACTTCAAAACTGGTGTTGAAATTGTTCATTGACTGCCATTTTCAAAATGGAGGCTAAAAAGGCGGGAATATTCAACATTGTCCGATTTCAATGAAATTTGATTTCCAAATAGGTATTGATGTCGCAACTTCAATTTTTAAAACTGATCTTGAAAATTGTTCGCTGACGGCCTTTTTCAAAATTGCTGCAAAAAAAAGGCGGTAAAAATTAGACATTGTCCGATTTCAATGAAATGTGGTTTCCAATTAAATAGATGTTGTGACTTCAAAACCGATGTTGAAAATTGTTCAATGACCATCATTTACAAAATGATGTCTCGACTTCATAACTGGTTTCGAAAGTGGTCCTTAGCAAGAACATTTTTTGTCCAAAAAACCCAACAAAGAAATATAGTAAAAGATTGTCAGACTTTAAATACAGTTCGAGATGTGTTGTTTGAACTACCAAAGTTTGAGAGACTGAAGGTCAACTGTATAACTTACAATGTTAGCTTGGTTGTGGCAACTGAAAGCCATGTGAGCGATACAGGCTCCTGGGAGCCTCTGGTTACCAGATTTTTATAGTGTTTTGGACTTTGTCAATTTAGCCTAATGCAAACCATATGGTGACCACTTTGTATCAACTATTCCTCCCTGACCACTCATTGGAATTTCAAGAAACTTATGCAGGAGCTTGATTACATATTGTTTATGTGCACTACGCTTTTTGTTTTACAAAAATTCTTTTTTTCGAGATTTTTGACATGTTTTGGACTTTGTGGTTTTAGCTCTTTTACCTCGATGCAAACCATATTGTGAATACCTGGTATCCACTACTCCTTCTTGACTACTGATCAGAAGTTCATGAAACTTATGCAGGACTTAAATTACATATTATAGATGTGCACTTTGCTTTGTATTTTGTTTTCCAATAATTCCCTTTTTTAGATGTTAAAGAAAATGCAGGAAGAGGTGGGTGGGGAGTATCCGCCCGACTCGTGGCCCACTAGAGTAACTCTAGTTTTACTTTGCACAGTGATCATATTGTTATTGTTAAGATTTTGGCCAAAATTTTAGATTGTGAGGGGTAGTCGAACTTGGCCATTTTAATGAAATGTGTGTTCTTGAACTGTTTTTACGGACTATTTCAGCTACATTATACTTTGAATTCTTGAACTGTTTTTACGGACAACAAAACAACTTTATATAACAATGGGGGTGGTAAAGGGGGGTCCCCAACACGAAACATGCCGAAAACGAAACACGAGTGATAAAAATGGCCAATCACGAAACACGGAAACTTGCTGCTCGTAGTTCGCCGAAAACTTGAGAAGCCATTATCATTTATGGTAATTCATGCCTCTTATCTAAGTTTTTTACTTGAAAGCTCTTAAGATCAATGAAAATATGTGAAATTTTGCTCTGTGATACTTTCCGATACCGTTACAATTCTAATTACAACAAGTCCCATTTTTTTTTTACAGAAAAATGAACACGCACGAAATATGAAATATACAAAACGAATCACGAGCTCAAAATATGGACAATAACGAGGCGTGAAATAATGCGAACACGAAAACACGAGGAATAAACACAAAACACGAATTTATAAAACGCCAAAAACGTTGCTCGAAAATAACCCTTTACCACCCTCAACAATTATATGTTCGGTTGTACCTAATTAATATAATTAGCGAGAAAGGTGAGCGTGTGTGCATGTATGGGTGGGTGAATGTGTGTGTGAAAGTATACCACAGGGGCTTGTTACGAAAAATAATAATTATTTTTTCGTAACAAGCGCCTTGTTATGCCCGAAAGGGCGCTGTGATTAGGCCAATAAAGAATTTGAATTTAAACAAATAAAACCAAACTCTGTCATTTGCACGAAAACTTAGCTTATTTACCAAAGGTTTAGCAATAACACAGGTTTCGCTGTAAAACGAATTTTATTTGAAATTTACATTCTCGGCGCACATGTTGTGTACATTAGCAACAGAACTATTTTTATTTGACCCGGAAGTGAAGTATACATTGCGATATTCATGGGCAAAATAAAATGCTATTGTTTTGCTTATATTTATCTGATTCTCTTTAAGTCGAATATGTAATCGAACATAACATAATCTACTGAATAATAGAAGGCATTTGTTTACTTCAGATATACCAATAGTTTATTACTGGTTCCGGTTTATTTTATCGCGCATTATTTATATTTTAGGTAAACCGTGGCAGGTTCAAAATAGTTGAAAAACATGTGAAGAAGGACGATGTAGATTCTGGGGGAAAAGATGAGGCTCAACAATCAAGTAAGCTTTCTTTTTAAACTGTTTTGTCAATTATTATGTCTTTAATTCGTTAACAATTTATCTATTTTTTTTCTTGTTATTTTGCAGTTAATTCGCTCAAGATCAAAGGGGCCTTTACAAACTGTGGAATATTTGGATTTATCCAATCTTGGAATAGGTGAGTAATAGTTCCATCTTCATCTTCATTACATCAGGTGCTACATCCAAGGACATTTCTGCACCGCTCGTGAGTCAAGTGTACAGGGTTTAGTCTAAACGTGAGGATCTGATAAGGTTTGAAAAAGTGCTGGAGGCGTCTTTTGAGATTTCTGTTGTTTCAAAAATAGTAGGGTTGATGTTGTTCCAGTCTCTAATAGTGTTCGGTATAAAGCTGAATTTGAGAGTATCGGTGCGGGCGTATGGTATGTAGAACTGTTGGTTGTGTCTATTACGGTTTGCTCTGTTGTTATACAGTACAGAAAGAGACGTGTCCATAACAAATTACTTGGAAAGACATAACTTTTAATCCTTGAGACGTAAAATCACAGACATACTATCACTGTGATAGACCTAAAATGCCATAAAACAGAGTGGGGAGGATTAACTTTTATTACCCATTTTACCTGTAATTTCTTTGAAGTTTACCTGCTTGATTAGATTTTTATCTGTAAAACAGGAAATGTCCTGACAAAACTGTGGGTTTATTGCCCCAATAAAAAGATTTTCAAGGAAAAAATTAATCCCCATCACTTTCCAAGACATTCCCACTATCACAGTAATTAGTTATGGTATGTCTCTTTCTGTACTGTATCTGATATCTGTAGTTGGTATTGTAGCCAATCCTTTATAAAATAGTATTAGTCTGTTTTCTCTTCTTCGATCTTTCAGAGATTTCCAATTCAGTTCGTTCATGATATGTGTCATTGACCCTTCTTCGTAATCGTAGTTGTTGAGTACAAAACGTGCGGCTCTTTTTTGCACCTTTTCCAGATCTTCTTGCAAGTATTGACAATTCGGGTCCCAAACTGGTCCTGCATACTCAAGTATAGGTCTTACACAACTTAAGTATGCAGTTTCTTTGACATCTTTTCCACAGAAATATAAGTTTCTCTTTAGCATTCCTAATACTCGGTTGGCTTTGTTGGTTACTTCGGATACATGTTTCTCTAACTTCTAGCAAATTTAACCAACGCCTGACCGGTGTGATAAAAATATTTCTCGTCTCTAGTGAGAGAACAACTCGCATGCTATTTCCCGCCAAATCTATTCTTAACATAATCCTCAGTGTTTTACATTATACATGTATCATTAGAGAAACATTTTCTACAACTTAAACATGTTAATTATGAAATTTCTCACATCTTGTTAAATAAATTTTCAAATGTTTAAAAACTCAACAAGCCTCGTTTTCAAACATTTGCAAAATTTATTTAACTTGATGTGAGAAATTTAATAATCAACTTATTTCTCGTTGTAGAAACTATATTTTTCCCATCTAAGATCTGAGGATATATTTACTCCAAGATATTTTATACTGTCCAAGAATTTTAGTGTTGATCCTTCTAGTTTGTATTTGAAGTCTGTATTATATTTTCTCTTGCGTGTCAATTTCATCATATTACATTTATTTGGCTGAAATCGCATTCCCCATTTTCTAGCCCATGCTCCGAGTTTTATCTATGTCTTCTTGAAGTATTCTTGAATCATCAGCATTATTAATAATCCGGTAACGGACACAATCATCCGCAAATAGTCGGATTTCAGAATTAATATTGTCCAAGATGTCATTAATATGTAGACTAAACAGGACGGTACCCTGGGGAACACCTGATTCAACTTCAGACCATTCTGATCTCGTTCCATTTACAACGACACACTGCTTCTGATGACAGAGGAATGCATCACTCCAACCAAGTGTTTTACCAGATATACCGTATCCATTGAGTTTTGACTTCAATTGTTCGTGTGGCACCGTATCGAAGGCTTTTTCAAAGTCTAGTACAAAAATGTCAGTTTGTTTTCCAGCATCCATGTTTTTGGACCAATCGTGTATTACGTTACAGAATTCCACTATAGTATTCTGCTTTACTGAATCTGGGGCCTTTGTTCCATAACATGTAGCAGTGCTGCCAGGTTTTTTGTTAAACAATTTAGTGAGATTTACCAAAATGTATAAGATTAAAGGGAAAGAAAGAAAAGATTTTAAAAAATCCAAAAAATGTGGGATACTCACACATTTTATGTGAGAGTTAGAAAGCCCACTGTTAGCACCCTAGTGGGTTTCCTTTTGCCCAGAATGCAAAAATAATAAGTTTTATTTAAGGTTGGCAAGTCAATTAATAGTACAACATAGGCCCTTGAGAGCCTTTGAACTAACATAAGTGAAATAATATACATGTACAGTGCATGCAAGGCTTTCATACAATAGAAGCAAACAATTTAAGCAGTTACTGACATAACACAGACATGACATACATAAAAATCATAAGAAACAATATAATATTATACTTAATCAGAGAGAAAATAATGCGTTCACCCTGGCCTTGTGGTTTGTTTCACTCTTCGTTTTTATTACTCGAATACATTTCAAATCATTTTTTATCTCGAAGCCATGAAATGTATGGAGAGATATTGATATGGCAAGAAAAAATCACGTGCCCCGCATGAGGCTTCAAGCCTATTAACAGCTCTAAAAGATCTTCATGCTTCCAATAAAATATAGTGCGCAAGTTTCTTTCAAAATCATATACATTTAGTATTTAAGTTATATTTCTTCATTTTCTTGAGTCGAATACAGTGTTGTTTTAATAAATTGAAAACAATATGCATGTTTATCAAATTACTCGTTTTTTTTATATTGCGTCTCGGATCAACGAACTTATCGCGCAGTAATTTGCGAGATGAAAATAACATTTGTTTACCTGTGACAGTGTACTGCATATTTTTATAGCAATGAAATCAACATGCGAAATCACACTATTCGATTATTTTTACGTATTACGGAATAACTTAATACATGCAGACGTATGTAGCAGTTCTTTGGATGACTACGAAGTTTTTGCCACATGTAGATTTTTCAGGGCTTCGAGATTCAGCTCCATCGGAGCTTTGATTCTTACTTGAAAGATTGAAATAAACATGTTTATGTTGTTCCAGTAATGCTGCAAAGTTTTTGTGATGCACATGTATGAGATTTACCAAAAAATCAAAGGGAAAAAATAAAAGATTAAGGGAAACAATTGAAACTGTCAAAAATTTACATGATTCTCAGGCATTTCGTGTGAGATTTGGCAAGCCTGTAGGGGATCAGGCCAAATAATATGACACCTCTTTTTCCTGTTACATGCTAAAAAAAATAAAAATAGGGTCTGTAGGTCAGGATTTTATTTTTTCTTAATTTGACAACATTTTCAAGTATCTGGAAAATTTTGTCCACTGCAAAACACTTCGATGTAACTTATCACCAAAATCACTTAAATGAGTTACTATGAAATTACTCACTTTCTTTAAATAACTTATACCAATTATGAAACAATAACCTATATGAGTTACTGTTTTGTTAATCAAGGGACATTACTCTGATGATAACTTCATTCAGTTATTGAAGTCTTTTTTTACATTATATTCAGTTTTGATGAAATTCTTACTTATTGGTCACAGTTAAGTTTATTATTACACATGTATTAAGTAGTTCAAATTGACCTCAATCTAATGATGGCCTGTCTTATTGATTTTGATTAACCATTTCAAAGATAATTGAGATTTAATTTCCCAAGGGTCCAATCTTTATGGAGGTTGGTGCATGTATTTCCTCTCTTTGCGCATTTATATTTTTGGGGTAATTACAGTTAAGATTCTAAACCATATGGGAAAAACTATTGTTTGTTTGAGAAAAATCTTTATCATAAAGAAATTTGTAATCTAAGTTGGACATTTTCAAGAAATCAACACTTGATAACTTAAATAAGTTATTGCTGAAAATACATGATCACTCAATTCAGTTACACAAAAGTACTTCATTTGATAACTTGAATAGGTTACACCCCTGACTGTTAAGTGAACATATGCACACTTTGTTTTGACAAGGATTTGATGTTTGAAATGAAGTATTTTAATTTGATGCTCTTTTGCTACTTTACATTTGTTGTACAAATATGTTTTTTTTCTCAGTAAATAAAATTGTAGCTTACTAGGTGTTTAGAGCATAAATTTTATTAGTGTCAGTACAGAACATGACAGCAGTATTGTTTTAAGGTAGTAATCTCAGACAGAATTTGATCATTTTTAGGGTATATATTTTAGCTCTTATGTTCAAAAAATGAAATAACAATGACTTGTCACTGATCATATTTTTCTGTAATCAGGCATTTAAATACATGCCAAATTCAGTGTTTTTTGGAAGCATTTACATTTATAGAATATATAGGAAAGACAACATTCTTGCTGTTTAGCTATCATATGAAATGATTGTATATAAAGTCATCAGACAGGTGTTGTGTAAAATTTAATATTTAACCATGTTTAGGAGAGTACCGTCAAGCTTTCTGTCTAGATGACTCTGTTTGTTGAGGAGATTTTTGTAGTTTATATTAAATGAAAAATATTTATGGGTTAAGAGAGCTAATATAATGGATGTGTTTATATATATGTCAATTTATAATTACGTCACAATGAAAAGGCCAGGAAAGGTACATTTTGTCTTGAAAACCAAGTCAATTCTGCATCTGACTCCTGTTTCTCTATATGTGTCAATCTACCTGCAAACAATAAGTATAATTGTAGTTTGATCTGTTTATTTTGTTGATACATGGTACATGAAATTTTGGACCTGTAAAATGTGATAATGTACGTATTGACTTAAGCCTATGTCCTCAGTCAATATATTTGTACATGTATCAAGTTAAAAACCACTAAACAACTTCATTGTTAGGCTAAGATACAATAGCTGGTGTGTATAGAGTTATACAAATATGTTAATGATGGTTTTATGTTCAGGGGGATAAAATAGTGTGGTTATTTTTTTCCATATATATATATATATACATACAACTAGAGTAAGGACTGTCGGAAACGACAGCAATCATTTTCATCAATTGAATTTCAAAAATATTTGATTCCAATTTTGGTAAATTTCCTGAAAGTGTCAAAGACCACATATTTTTTTGGAATTCTACCTAGCAACCAAACTGTTAGGATTCCCCGCACCCCCTGTTTGACACAGAAAACAGCTATAGACCCTGGGAATAATTTTTCTTACATTTTTGAAATTAAACTATTGACAGTCACTATTTTTACCATAAGGAATTAAGGAATATATGGTTGCTAGGCAGAATTCCAAAAAATAAGTAGTCTTTGAGACTTTCAGGAATTTTACCAAACTTAGAATCATATATTTTGGAAATCAAGTTTGTGATATTTCTTCTAATTCTAAAAATTTTTTTAACTATGGTTTCAATGTAGAATTCCAAAAAATATNATTTTGGCAGTCAAACATTTTTTGGACAGGAGACCCAATCCCTATTTTGACACGGACATTATTTTGAGATTGACGGAACTTGTCCTCAATCTCAATACTTTTCAGTTTAATGGTGATTTGTGGAGTTGCAATGGGTACAAAAATGGGTCCTAGTTTTGCTTGCTTGTTTGTCGGATACCTGGAGGAAAAAAATGTTTACAGAGTTCAACGGTCCCCTTCCTGACCTTTACAAAAGATACATAGATGATATTTTCGGTGTTTCTAGTAATTCTGATCAGGAACTCCAAAGTTTCATTGGCTTTGTATCGTCTTACCATCCAGCCTTAAAATATACTTTCACTGTAAGTGAATCGGAATTGGCGTTTTTAGACATTTCATGCAGGGTATCCGACTATGGCATTGAAACTTCGATCTTCTATAAACCCACTGATGCTCATTGTTACCTTAATTACAACTCTTCTCATCCTAAAACCTGCAAGGATGCTATTCCTAAGTCGCAATTTGTAAGACTTAGGCGTCTCTGCAGTGATGAAGATGATTTCAGAATACAGTGTAACAAAATGACATCATTCTTCACTTCAAGGGGATATCCCAAAGCTGTTGTTGACAGGGCCTTGGAATCCGTTTGTAAAAGAATAGACAACATATTCTGCGTCCAAAACGCAAGTCACAGAATGACAGAGTACCTCTTGTTCTCAATTACCATCCCCACAACATAGCCATCTGCAACATTCTCTTGAATAATTTTAAGAGCATTGTTATGGAAGACAGTTTGATGGCTGATGTTTTTCAATCAGTACTCCTCATGGCTTTTCGTCGCGGTAAATCTCTTCGCGAGCATCTAGTCAGCAGTAACTTAAAATCTAAAGTAGTGCTGGCTAATTACAGGGGCATTAAAGGATGTAAAAGACCGAGATGTGTTACTTGTCCCCATACTCTTGAAACCAACGAAATTCGAGGTCCTGACAACATATTTACCATATACAATGGATACACCTGCACAACACAGAATCTGGTATATGCTATCATATGTGGGCAGTGTCATAAGATATACATAGGGGAGACCTGCCGACGACTGGGTGACCGCTTTGCGGAACACATCCGCTCTGTCTGTAATAATACGGATTGCCCAGCATGCCCAGTCGGCAATCATTTCAGACTCCCTAACCACTGCCCACAAGATATGCAAGTAACAGTGCTAATAAAATTACATGGAGGCCAGGACAATAGACGTACATTGGAACAACGGATTATTTTCAGACTGGACACTTTAAAACCCAGGAGTTTAAACGTAAAACAATCATTCTATGACTAATGAGTCTCGATGTCGTATGTTTTTCAGTGGCTGGAATGTTGATTATGTTGCTAATAGTGTACATATAATGTCAAAGATTTTTACCTGTATCATATACATTATTTTTAAATACTGTACACGCAATGTCAAAGATGTTTTACCTGTAAACAATATATTATTTTTAACTACTACTTCATTCATTACGACCCACTCATAGATGACATATTTGTCGAAATATATCGGTCGACCTTTTTATTGTTTCTATTCTTTTATTTTGCCATGTTTTTTTGTGCTTTAGGTCATATTTTAGATTATAAATTCATCCCTTTTAACAGCTCACATGCTCATGTATCTCGTTATTTTGTTATATATATATTTACTGTTAGTACTTATAAGCTTTATCAATGTTTACATTTCAGTGACAATTGAAAAGCTACACAACTGCTGTAAGCTCCATACCCTAAGTCTTTGTGGGAATGCTTTGTATGAAGTAGCAAATTTGGACTGTTGTCAACAGCTGTGGAATATTGACTTGAGTAATAATGAGGTGAATTAACAACGCTAAGTATTTTAAGATTCTGTCAAGGCAGTGACAATGCATCATATGAGCTGCATGTTTACACCACAAACTTAACAATTTAAGATTTACTCATTACTGTGAATAGACCAACATGGAGATCAGAAATGACTTTGGACTTATAATCTCCCTTACACAGGATCTTCCATAGGCGGTTATAGCTGGCATCACCAACTAACTATATTTTAAAGCTGACCAGCTATCAAATTCGAAAGCTGGTCGGCAAAATCAGAAACTTAATAGGTATATAGGCATCAACCTGTCCATCCGTCTGTCTGTCCGTCCATGTACCTTGTCAGGGCATGTTCTCCTAAACAGCTGCTTGGATTTCATTTGCACAGTTGTACTACATAATCTGAAGATGTGCATGGCCGTAATATGGTTGCTTTCCAAAATATTTAAGGGGAGATTATTCGTCTTTTAATATTTTCTGGAAAAAAGGGGGAGAACCTTGTCAGAGGATGTTCTCCAAAACAGCTGCTTTGATTTTGATGAAATGTTATACAGTTATAGTACACCACCTGAAGATATGCATGAAGTAATATGTTTGCTGTCAGAAATTTTGAAAGGGAGATAATTAGTCTTTTAATATTTTCTGGGAAGGGGGGGTGAACCTTGTCAGCACATTTCTCCAAAACAGCTGCTTGGTTTTTTTATGAAATGTAACCCATTTGTAGTACACCACCTAAATGTGCATGAAATAATATGGCTGTTGCCCAAAATTTTGAAGGGGAGAAAATTCGTCTTGGAAAATGGGGAGTGTGAACCTTGTCAGCACCTGTTCTCCTATACAGGTACTGTGATATTGATGAAATGTTACATGGTTGCAGTATACCATCTGAAGATGTGCATGAAGTAGTATACAGTAGTTTCTGTGTGAAATTTTGAAATGGAGATAATTAGTCTTTGAATAATTTCTGGAAAAAAGGGGGGGAGGTAAATGTACATCATTGTGTCCATTCTTGTATTGTGTCCACACATACTTAAATTTACACTTGCCATATTGATTCAGGGTTCAATTAGTGGGGGTATAACAGGCTGCCATCTGCGACAGCTCTAGTTGATCTTATTCATATAATGCCCAATGCCTGTCAATCTAATAATCAAAGGTAATTAACACTGTCAGATAATAAATAAAAGGCTTATTAATGTTCATATATTGTATTTCAAATTGTAAACTGGTATTTTATGTACTAGTACATGTATTTCATTATAAATTAACAGATCTATTACTTATTTTATTTACAGCTGAAGAGCTTAGATGGGCTTTCAAAATTTGTAGCACTAGGAAATTTAAACTTGTCTAGTAATGACTTAACATGGCATGAACTAGGAAAAATACGGCATTTACATATTCTAAATTTGAGTTTTCATGGAAATAGACAACTTGAAAAGGATCCATACTGTAAGTACTGTAACTGAAGTAATGATTACATGTATTTCAAATTACACACCTAAACTGGGACAGGGTCCTGGGGCGCATCAATAGTCCACCTACATGTATTTCAAATTACACACCTAAACTGGGACAGGGTCCTGGGGCACATCAATAAATAGTCCACCTACATGCATTCCAAATTACACACCTAAACTGGGACAGGGTCCTGGGTCACATCAATAGTCCACCTACATGTATTTTAAATTACACACCAAACTGGGACAGGGTCCTGGGGCACATCGATAGTCCACTTACATGTATTTCAAATTACACACCTAATCTGGGACAGGGTCCTGGGGCACATCAATAGTCCACCTACTTGTATTTCAAATTACACACTTAAACTGGGACAGAGTCCTGGGGCACATCAATAGTCCACCTACATGTATTTCAAATTACACACCTAAACTGGGACAGGGTCCTGGGGCACATCAATAGTCCACCTACATGTATTTCAAATTACACACCTAAACTGGGACAGGGTCCTGGGGCACATCGATAGTCCACCTATATTTATTTCAAATTACACACCTAAACTGGGACAGGGTCCTTTGGTACATTATAGACTATAATAGTCCACCTTAACTGCATAAAATGATGCTAAAGCTGAAAAATTGTTTTCCCTTTTTGTGCTGAACAAAATGTTCCCTGTCAGTGCTATAGCTCACAAATTTTTTTGTGGTACTAGTACATGTAGGATAAAAACCACAATGATTGTAGAAAAGGCATTGGCTCCCAAGCTAAGGAATCCTGTTACTTCCAATGACATTATACAAAAGTTAGTCACTTACATAGATCTACAGTGCTTGGAAGCAATGCTATATATACATGTAATCCCATTGTTATCTGAGAAAACTATAATGCAGAAACAAAAAAGTTATTCAGTTGTATTAGAAAGATTGGCACATTTTTCAGATCCTAGATCCTAAATGAGATGATATGTAAAAATTTAGCAACAATCTTAACATTTATATGTAAACTTAGGGGACAATTGCCCCTGGACAACTGCCCCCTATATGACAGTTGCCCCCCATTAAACTATTGCCCCAATTGCTAAATATTTAAGTAAGTGAGAACCAAACCATCAGTCAAAAAACGAACCATGCAGGGACAACAGCAACATCGGAAACACCTAGAAACAATGACATCACATTAGAATGACTTGTGTTCAATTACTTTAAAAATTAATTAAATATTTTCAATTACATTGCATTTTCCACCAATTACAATACATTGCAAATACAGTGTTTTTTTGATAAGTATTTTGATTATTTAAATACCTTGAAAAAGTAATTGAATACATTGCAATTACATTTTTAGAAAAAAGAATCATAATCAAACTTATCTTCTATCATTTATACTCTGTCTAATTACCAGAGTCTACTTTAGTTCTATATTATAGAACGATTATGTATTAACGTTTTCTTTGTAGTTTGCATGAACAAATTCAACATAGAATTGAGTAAATTTAAATAGATATGAACATAAAAAGACAAAGTAGATGAATCCAGTATTTTGTTTTTTATCAAACATTTTCTTATTTTACATAAAAAAATCCATGTACTTATGAAAATGTATGCATTATTGCGTTGCTTAGAAAATGCTTCCTATGAACAACCCTGAATCCCCTTATGAGGGCTCTTCAAAAGGGAACATCACATGACTGGTGTAAATAATTACATGTAACATGGCTAACCCATCTGTCTTTCAAAGTTTTATATTCATTATACCCTTGTGTATAGTTGGTATGTGTGAACCTCAACATGAATGATTTTATGGAACTCTTGATTGCCAGACCTGTATCTCAATGTTTGATTAGATAAATTTGTTACATAAAGCAGTGTGACAATACAGGAATTTCAGGATATGAACTCTTGTGTAATTGAAGGCGGAAATGATCGCCTCAGATACCAGTAAGAGGGAATACTGGATTTCTCAACCTATTGAAATAAATATATACCTCATGAAAAACAAACAATTGATGAAATTGAAGTGCATTTATAATTTTCCCTATTTGAATAATTTTCCCTATATTCTTCAACTAAATTTTAATTGATGAAAAACAATTAACCTGAAGTGCTACAAATCAATTAAATATAAATCACCCTTATTTAGCTCAACAGTGTTCATTCATAAGTGATTCCCTCTCAATTTATTGATGTATTGATTTTTTTCATATAAAATTTATTTGTTTCTGGAATGAACACGATTCAAAAGCCCCGTATTTTTGTGTGACATTTATCAGCTTCCACTATGGGAATTGGCTTTTAATTTGGTATGCACCTTTTGTATGAAAAGTAATATATAGAACCCCATATTGTGAATCCTGCTTGACATGTACACCAATCTAATATGGAAAAAATTGAGTTTTTTTTTTCACAAATGCACTCTACTAAACATGCTATTGTCACCAAACTCATTCAGTCATCCCAGTATCTAGTGCAATTAATGTTTTTAATACTTCTTAGTCCACATCTATGAAGTAGCTAGGGGGACTATTGGAGTACCCATGGCAACTGCATCTGTGACAGGGGATTTATTCTGGTAGTGTATTCTTTCCTTTTGAATAAAATGCACTTGGGTAGAATATCCACAACACTTAATTGACTAATCACAATGGAGAACTGACACACCAAGGTAGGAAAACAATAGGCTGTTCTTATAGCCAGAATTTCTGCATGCAGGAAAGAAGGTACACTTACATGTACACATACATTTACATTAAGTGTATAACCAGTAGCTATGCAGAGGGTTGTCAGACTGCATACAATTTTTATTTTGGGTTGACTTACATCTTCCTAGAAAAATTAGGTATATGTTGGATTGATCAGCTTGCATTCTAGCTTGCATACTGAGTTAAGATCTCAGTAACTGTTTTTATAGGATCAAGCATGTATTTTCAATGGTAGTTCAGCATCCAAGCATTGTTCACTATAGCCTACATGTACATTTTCTGCTTGATCAACTTACAATCAAATTTGAATTCAAACTCAGATTACTGTATGTCGTGGGATACAATTTTCATGTGATGTAAAATTAAGAAGAGGTTTATGATAAATAATAATGTCCAATGATGGCATATAATTTCATTTCTCACATTGCTGATAATTCTGTGCTTCTCTTTGACTTGGTTTTGTTTTTTGTTTTTTTTTTTTATTCCAGCTCTTCCATAAGAACTTCATTTTAACTATGTTGCCATGTAAAAATATGTGTTGTGCAATGGCCACATGATTGTCAGTATGGTAAGAATTTAATGATAGTTATCTGTCTATTGCAGATCGTGTTCATATTGTTGACTGTTTACCAAATGTCTGGATGTTAGATGGAAGACTCATTACAGGTAAGTTATATAACATATTGGTGTGGAATATCTCTCATTTCCTTCTTCATATAAGAATGACATCCCAGTTTCTTTTCAGTTTACTTTTCAATAAAAGATCATGTTCTGTGAAGGCAAAGGTCCAGATACGTGTAGGACCAAACTTGGTCACAGTAGTCCCTAGGCTATCCCCTTAAAAGATTGTGCACAGCAGGTCTGCAATCCAATCCATGTTGGAGTCACCATTGTATTTTTTTTTTTTATTATAAAAATTTTTCTTAAAAACCACAAGGATGTTTCAGTGGTCTCTTTAATTTAAAAAAAATTTGTCCTGCAGATCTGCTCTCCATACACTGTATGCAAGAGGGAAGCATTGATGAACATTGGACCCTTTTACAAATAGGTTTATATTGTCATCTATGTCAGCTATAATGTGGACTGGTATGAGCCTCTTGTTTCATTATCCTGTAAAAATTTTAAAGGTTAATAAATGCATTCAAAAAAATATTTCAGATTAATTTTGAGTAGAAACTACTCCAAATAATTAGAATAACAAAGTAGCTATGACTGGGTATATTTTAAAGAAATTTTTGGTGACTTTTTGTCCAGTGGTAGAATTCATCAGGTGCTGTCAGTCACAGAACCTTGACCTTTAAGCTACGGTTCAGGAACCATATTGATTTTTAAACTTCTATGATTAGATCAGTTTCTCAATAACTGTAAGTGGTGGGCCAATGATATTTTATGTGTGTTAGTCTTAAGTAGTACAAGTTTGCTACATTGTATTTGGCCTTTGACCTTGTCCCCAATTTCATTTTCCATGTTAATTTTATCCCTGCACTTTTCTGAAGAAAATGTGGGGATATTGTTTTGGTCCCATCTATCCGTCTATCTGTCTGTTAGATGAACTGTGTCAGTGGAACTCCTCACTCATTTTTGGATACAGGGTTTTTATTTTGTTATAGAATTGTTGCATATATGCAGTAGATGCACAGTAAGCTTTTGGATTTTTATGCCTCGCCTACGATAGTAGGGGGGCATATAGTGTTCGGGTTGTCCGTCCGTCCATCCTTTCCTCCGTCCCAAGCTAGGTTTACCTACAGTTTTAAGTTTTTTCTGGGAAGGATGTATGCTATTATCATGAAACTTTATCTACATACACATTAGCGTCTAATTAAACAAAAATCATAATAAAATTTTACCCATGCAACCAACTTCATGCTTCACTGATCAAAGAAAAAAAAGTGTGATAGTATGAGGTTTATGCTCTCTATATTTTTCAGTTGTGTACTTGTGCGTGAGAGAATTTCTCATATGGATATACTATTGATACTTTCAATATTTGGCAATTATTTTTGTAATTTTCGAAATGTAATCCAGACCACCTGTTTTAAGTGCCCACATCTCACTATTTTATAATGCCAAGTTTTCTTACATTCGACTTGATGAGTGCCCTGTGTTTGTCTATATGTTGTAGTTGTCCACTAGCTTAAGACACTAGTGCTATTGTCGGGCAAAGGATGGCAGTGATTGTAAGAGCACTTTGCCAGTTTAATTGATGTTTGTTGACAATCCCGCACCCATGACCAAGAAATAAAGACATGGATGTAGCGTTGCTCGACAATTAGCAAAGAATTCCGCTTAAACCGGTGCTAGGGGCCGTCTTGAACTTACTATGAGGTATGAGCAAAGCTCATTGTTGAAGGCCTCATGGTGACTTCAAGATGAAGAACAACAATAAAAGCGTTGTTCCTTTGCTTGTTTTTTACCATGTATTTGTAGAGACTTTGTCTCATGTGCATTTACTCCATATCCTTTTATTCACCATTTACCCACAGGTTGAAGTTTTTTTTCTGTGAAGGATGTATGCTATTATCATATAAAATACACATTTTTGTCTAATTAAACAAAAATCATAATAAAATTTTAGCCATGAAATCAACTTCATGCTTCACTGATCACAGAAAAAAAAGCATGATATTATGAGGTTTACCCACAGGTTGAAGTTTTTTATCTGTGAAGGATGTATCATTTAACTCTATACAGAAATACACATTATCATCTAATAAAACAAAAATCATAATAAAAATATATCTGTGCTACCAACTTCATGCTTCAGTGATCATGGAAAAAGGGTGTAGTATGAGGTTTACCCTCAGTTTGAAGTTTTTTCTTTGTGAAGGATGTATGCTATCATCATTACACTTTATATACATGTAGATACACATTAGGATATAAATAAATAAAAAATATTATAGATATTTACCAGTGTAACCAATTTCATGCTTCACTGGTCATGGAAAAAGGGGGATAGTTTAAGGTTTATCCATAGCTTTAAGTTTTTTTTTCTGTGAAGGATGTATGCTATTATCATTGAATTTAATTAAATACCCATTAGATTGTAATTATGCTAAAATACTAATAAGAATATATCCATGCAGCCAACTTAATGTTTAACTGATCACGAAATATACCATTCTTCAAAACAGTTGTGAGGCGGGGCATTGTGTCCGTTAGACACATATTCTTGTTGATATTGGTCTTGGTGCAAACAATTGGTCTTGGTGCAAACAAGAGGCCCCAAGATGTCTATTTTGACACATGTGAGCTTGTCAGTATAGCTCATTCTACATTTTTGGATTTATATATTTAAATTTGTTATAGAATTGTTACATATTGTCTGAAGATGTGCAATAAGCTTTTGGAATTTTGATTTGGTTCCAACTTTGGTAAATTTCATGAAAATGTCAGAGACTCATATTTTTTAACTTTTAGCAAATAAACTTATTTTTGGGGAAGTGTTTGGAAAAAATGAAGTTCTGAATACTTAGAATTCTGAAGTATGATTCCAATTTTGGTAAATATCCTGAAAGTCTCAAAGACCACTTATTTTTGGAATTCAACGTAGCAACCATACTTTAAAGTTTCCTTCCATTAGGACAATATTTTCACAAACTTGATTTTCAAAATTTTTTATTCCAATTTTGGTAAACTTCCTGAAAGTCTCAAAGACTACTTATTTTAGGAATTTTAACCAGCAACCATATATCCTTGTATTCCTTTTATAGTAAAAATATTGACTATCTATAATTTGATTTCCAAAATATTGGGTCTATAACTGTTTTCTTTGTCAAGCATGGCAGTGCAGGGTAGTCATCATTTCTGATTGCACCACTTCTAGTTATGATTATATCAGTTTCTCAATTGTACATGTAGAATTGTCTAACCTTGCACATGTATCTCTTGCAGTTAGGCAAAATAAAGTCATTTTGACATATACATTTATCTCTTGAGTAACTTATAGACAAGTATACATCGGAGTTCAGATCTAAGTCACTGAACATATTTAAATCATCTAACATTTTACATATATATATCTCTGATGGTATGTCAACATCCAAGGCAAAATCATGTTACCATGGCAATATTCCATAATGGAGAAAACTTTTTTATACTTGATTTGGGATTACATATGTTTTTTTTGTGGATTCTTTGATTTAAGTTCTCAAAAGTGAGACACATGGGTACAAAGTATGGTGTTAGTGGAAACTATTTGTTAGAGTATATAGAAGAAATATTTGATGTAAAACATTTTTTTTTGTCCAGGATTCATGTGGATTTAGTAAAGTCTAACAGAGAAATAGTCCCGTATTAAATTATAGTGACCACATCAGTTTTTTCCCCTCCCATAAAAACAAATTTAGGGGGTATATATAGGAATTTGTCTGACCATCCTTCTATCCACACTTTTTTGTAAGCACAGTTCTCTTCAACCAATTCAATGATTTTGATGAACTTTCAACAAAAGTAGGACACCACATTTGGATATTCAGATTTGCTAGAATAATTTGACTTCCCATTGATTTTTAGGAAATGGGGTGCAGGGGATATCCTTTTTATGGCTTTGTTACAATCACCTCTAGTTTGATATTAGATCAGTTTCATAAATGCATGTACTATAACCAATTGGGCAATGATGTTCGGTATGTAAGTTGGTCTTTGGTGTTACATGAAGCTATATACAAGTATTGAGTTTGATCCTGACCTCATTTGCACAGTCCAGTTATCATGTTAATTTTCATGATTTCATCCAACTTCTCAACATCCATAAGTGCTAGGTCAAAGAAAATATGTACCGGTATAAGCGAAGAAAGGATATATGTGCACAAGACAAAGTCTCTACAAATACATGGCAAAACCAAGTAATGGAACAATGCTTTTATTGTTGTTCTTCATCTTGAAGTCACCATAAAGCCTTCATCAACCAGCTATGCTCATATTTCATAGTAAGTCCAATTGCAAGACGGCCTCTAACACAGTTTTGAGTGGAATTCTTTGTTAGATGTAGAGCAACGCTAGCGCTACATCCATGTTTTTTGACTCATGGATGTGGGAATGTCAACAAACTTAAAACTGACGTGCAAAGTGTTCAAACAACTGCTGTCATTCATGGCATGACAAAAAGACTTATAGAAGACAAACACAAACAACTACTGGGCACTCATCCAGGCAATAGTAAGAAAACTTGGCATAATAAAATCATGAGATGTGGGCACAATAATCAGATGGTCAGAATTACAATTTGAAATAAAAAAAACAAATTCCAAAATTTGAAATTTTTGAAAAGTTCACCATATCTGAAATGTATATAGAGCAGTATGTTTGTTTTGGGCAGCACAAGATATTATCTAAAATGGTTTTTAAACCTTGACCTTAATTTTAATTGGTTTCTCAGTAGGTAGCAAATTAGTAGTGAATTTCATTTTATATTTTAATTTTTCTTTGATAGTTAATGGTACAGTCAGTTTTTGTTCTGAATCCAATGTCTACCCCCACTGCAAACATTATTTCACACTTGAACCTTTGGAAAATACATAAAAATATACTGGTTGGAAACTTCTGTCCAAACTAAGCTATTTGTCATAAAAACTTTAGATTATTTTTAACAAAAACAAATTGTTTGGTCTGATTCAATTAAGAAACAAACTGTGATATAGGCAACAACTGGATTGTGTAGTAGTCATTTTCTTGAGAGTCTCATAAGAGTCTGTTGTGTCTTTACAATTAAAGCCTTTCAAAAATCTGGTTTTCATTTAATTTAGCATGCTAATTTCAGTGCCAATCCATGCTGACTCAATTTTAATACCAGACTTTCGAGGGAGAACTCTTTTTAATGAGTTCTTAGATACTAGTTACATGTAGGATGGTTAGAAGTGAATCCTTCACTCTTTGATACTATGGAGCACCAACTAAAACATTCAAATAATTGAACTAATCTTCAAATAACAATAATCCCTGCATACAAATTTTGGGAGTACATAGGAATCACCTTATCTGTCTGTCTGTTGGCATTTGTGTCCAGAGCATAACTTTTGTACCTTAGCACCTGGGATAATCAAACTTTGTATGTAGATGCATAATGGTAATGCAATGTGTTGCATACCAAATTTAGGTCACAATGACCTTGACTTTTACCTTTGAACTTTATGATAGTAACCTTGTCTATTTTGTGTCTAAATAATAATTTTTGTACCTTATAGCACCTAGGATTATCAAACTGGAACAGAACTTTTGTACCTAGGTCACCGTGACCTTAACTTTGACCTCTGTCTATAATTTCTGCTGAATATATAGGTCACTGTAACCTTGACTTTGACCTTTGACCTCTGTCTATAATTCTTGCTGAATATATATTTACATAATTATACCTATCTTAAAATAATTGATTCAGTTATATTTGAACCTATCTTTATTGAATTGAAGATATCTTCAATTGAGATAAACCTATCTTCAATTATCTTAAAATAATTCCATATGTAATTGTAACGTTCATTTTCATTGGTCAACGTCATGAATAGCAAACGGAAATATTTTTCGATATTTCCGTTTGCCCATTAATCCGCTCCGCAACAATATAGTGCAGCAAAGAAAGGCGTTGTTAACATGGATCACGCAGTTTTTAACGTACAAAATTGGAATTTTAAGGATTAAACACTGATTTTTAGGAAATTATGTATGTATAAACTCCGGCAGCTCACTCACAAACT
>MJUU01062639.1:21088-46658 GCA_002080025.1 Modiolus philippinarum
AGATATTTAGCGCCATTCTTTCTTCGAATCCATACTAGTGCATATGCATGTCAGTGTGGCGCTACTCTCTCTCTCTATTTATTGAAAACGTTGACGGTTCAGTTAGTTTATCCTTTTGTGTTCAGTATCTTTTTTTTCTATCATTTTTTTAAATTCTTGAACTGAACTCTTCTGTCATCCATGTTCAGGGCATAATCAATGTTCGTTTCCCTGGTCTTTTCCATTGTTTCAAATGTACCGAGAATACCCATATACTGGTTTACTGTTGAAAAAAAAAGACAGTTTATGTTCAATTCTGTATTTTCGGCAATCTGTGTGTTAAATCAACAACAGAAGAATTATTTACTGCTTTTATTATCTGGAGTATTTCAGTCTCACGACGGCATTTTAAAATCTACCCTTCTTCTGTGTTGGAAAGCTCTAAAAATTCAACGTCTCTCCTTGTGTGATTTATTGTATGAAACCACTACACTGACATCTTAGAATAAAGTAACACCCAACGTGCTGAAAATTTCCCAAAATATCTTTACCTAACGACTTGCTGCTTTTCATTGGACCATTCCACAAATCATTTACAGAACACGTGATTATCTGTATCAGGTTTACAATGAAGGGGCGTGGAAATCATCTTGTCCTGACGGACTCGATGATTTCCACGCCCCCTCATTGTAAATCTGATACAGATACACACTTGTTCTGTAAATATAACAAAAAGTAGTTGATACGACAAACAGCGGATATAAAAATAAATACAAAAAAAAAGAAAATGATCAATACAGTGGTACATTTAGGACCCCGAGTTTAGGACACTCAAAATTTCATTTTTTTTATATAATACGAGATCACGATTGGTAAATTAAGGGGGTAGACCTGGGGAAGCCTAAAATTTTTCACTCGTTTAATTTTCTTAATATTTTAAATATAAATCCTACACATGTTCATGTCGACTTTCAGCAATTTCCAACAATTTTTACCGTCCCGTTTTATATCTAGTGGTCATCAAAGATACCCTGTTACCTCATATTATTTGGTCCGTTCAGGACTTGGTCGTGGTGTATAAAATTGGCTCTAATTAAATTTGTATTTGATCTAAAATTATTTCAAATGAAAAATTCTGTAGTCTAGACATGTGTGAAAGTAAGCATGAATAATGATAGTAAATTTAACTAGTTTGAACTGAAATACACAGGTGTTCTGAAAAGTAAAGGCTGAAATTTTTACTCTATTTTGATCAGTATTAAACACTTCTTGTAAAAAATCCTGTCGTTTAATGTTCACCAAAAACTGAAAATAGAAAGAAAACTAGTATATGTAAGATATATTAAAATTTTAGAAAATTCTACCGTCCCATTTTTTCTTAATTTAAAATAAAGTGGGTAAAAATCAATAAAATTGCTGAATCTTTGCTATAAATTACCTCCCTTGGAAGATATACGACTTTTACATGTTTTCATTATCTTCTAACAGCATTGCAACAATGTTGGGTAAAATGCACTCATTATAAATAACTGGATGTTGGGTATTTGTTTTTATGACAAAATTAATATTAATTTGCTGTGTGGCTAAATTTTTTACAATTTTAAAATTTTGATAATACCTATTGTAATGATTCTATTTGTTTGCGTAAGTAATAAAAAGGTGAAAAACAGAGTTATCTCCTCCTACCCCAGGTCTACCCCCTTAACCCAAATAGTGCAATATACTATATGAAAATTTGTAATTAGAAGCAAAATTTTCATCAAAATCTGATAAGAAATGAATGCACAGTTTTTAGTTTTTTTAGTTTGTTTGCTTATTTTGCTTTGTTTTGTTTTGTTTTTTGTTTTTTTTTTCTTTTGGTTTGTTTGTTTGTTGTTTTGGTTTGTTGGGGGTGGGTGGCGGGCTGTTTTTTTTGTTTTGTTTTGTTTTGTTATGTTTTTTTTTTGTTTTTGTTTTTGTTTTTGATTTATGTTTTTGTTTTGTTTTTGTTTTTGTTCATTGTTTTTTTTTGTTTGTTTTTTTGTTTTGAAAATGTAGTCAGTTCATAACGAAATCTCCCTGTCTCAATAACTAGTGCACGTCTCTGTAACTATTCAGTGCAAATTGTTGCATACTGTAATGCGGTTCTTGTTTTGTTTTGTTTTGGTTTTTTTCATAGTTTGCATTTCCATTTCTTGCTTCAGTTTATGGTATGCTTTATTATTTATTTATTCATTTTTTATTTATTTATTTATTTATTTATTTTTATTTTATTTTATTTTATTTTATTTTATCTATTTTTTTTTTTGGCATCTTAGTCAAACTTCGGCATGGAAGCACTTTTTTGTTCTTGTTCCATTGATCGAGGGTACGTCTTTTCCATCCTCATATATTTTTTCTTTTCGGTCAATAGCTTTTATTGTTAGATTCGTCCGTTTCCGTTCATTTCCGTAAATAGCCAATAAATAAATATGGCGATGAAACGGAGACAAGTTCTCCTACAAAAACACAATAGATCGCCTCTATTATAGGTAAGACAGGCCGAAACAGTAGTGCATAATCAATTCAAACAGCCCAGATGCAGAAATTTCAGCCGGACAAGCGGTAAAATCTTTGTTTATTGTTAGAACATTTTATATAAACAGCTGATCGGTTTAGCTGACACGACCCTTTTTGTTCGATTTTCTGCTATTGATTATCTTATAAATACCAGAAAAGTTAAGATTATATGGCTAATTTTTAATGGATTTAAAACGATTATTCTGCTAAAAAACTAGTATCAAAGTTTGTCAGTTGTAGAAATAGTCTGCGCCACGAACCACACCATGCACGTATAAATTTCTTGTCTTTCTATCTTCCACAAATATTGATTTGGGAGTTGTTGTATCCATATATTTAATCCCTCAGCTTAACATATTCTGTGGTCAAGTGTTAAGAGCTCATGATTTATGTGAAAATGGCAGTCAGAAGTGGAACCTATTGAAGTTAGATGAATATATGAAATATGTGAAAGTATTTTGCAACTCCCATTTGTTTTCTGTTATCTTGAACTCCAATACTGGAGATTGTGGAATGTCCACTCTGAAGGTATAATTATATAAAATATCTAGTATATATGATACATTTTTACAATTTAAACTAAGAATAAAGGCTCTCCTTGAGCATGCATTGAAGACAAATCATCCTACATATGTATCAAGGATTTGTTTAGTGAAAAGGATTCACATTTCATGGTTAATTTGCATTATTGCATTATAAGCTGGTTGTGTGCAAGATTACCCACAATGCCTTGTAGACACACCAATTTTGTTCAATTTAATGGTTGAAAGTGTCATTGCACCTAAAATAAACTTATCAATATCAAATTATATCTTATATATATACTTACAGAAAAAAATATAGTTATGATGCAAAGAGAACTAATTTTGCCTGAAGCAGATGGAATTATAGGTGTTTCAACTGAGATCAACATTTCCAGTCTCGAAGAGATGTCAAATTATTAATCTCCTAGCTACTCATATTATTAATTTTTAATAATTTGTATAGGAGAATAATACTGACCCCGAAGATTAAGACTTTCCCGCCAAGATTAATAATTAACCCTCTGAAATTAAGAGTGACCCACCAAGATTAATAATTTGACACTCCAGGTTTTATCAATCCTGAGAGGATAACTATTTTAATCTCAGTTGGTCATTATTAATCAGGGAGGGTCATTCTTAATCTTGGTGGGTCAGTCTTAATCTGGGGGGGGTCAGTATTATTCTCCTACTCAAATTATTAAAAATTAATAATATGAGTAGGAGATTAATAATTTGACATCTCTAGTGGATCAAGCTCCTTCAAAATCAATATATGCCATTAGGCGACTTGGGCATTAAGTTTTACCCTTGTCAGTCCGTCCGTATGTACATCCGAAATTTTTGTTGAGGATTTCTCAGCTTGTCGTTAATGCAGGAATGATGTGATATTTGGTATGAAGCTTTGGTATGATGAGTTGTACCGTGTTCCCTTTTTCAAGTCTGTCACTGATCTACTTCCTGTTTGCTGTTATGTCTGTATGGTGGAGGCATCCATGTACCATGGACACATTTTCTTTTTCTTTTCTTTTTTTTTGGTGAATATGTGACCATTTCAAAACTTATGAGAGGTGACGACGTGGGTATAGCAATAAATTATATTTATTAAAAGCCTATTTGGGATATATAAACAGGTATTAAACACTCTTTCTCCACTTACATGTATTATGGCTATATGTGGCTTTTATGATTAAAATATCACAATTTGAAATACACACTGACAAGGATGCAATTAAATATACTCATGAAATTGATGCTATATCTGGATCTGATACATTTGATCGACAAATACATATGAAAAAGAAAGGAAATGGGGTAAATGTCAAGGAGACAACATCCCATCTCCAGATTAAAACTATCCAAAACAAAGCATCTAGGGTTCACCGTATGGTCTTCAACACAGTGAGGAACCTCTCACCATATAGCAAGCCTTTAATGGCCCCAAAAAGGGTAAAAAGTGAATAAATCAATGGAAACAAACCACATCCAATAACCAGAATATCAAGAAACTAAAATTTTGTAAGAAGACAAGGACAAGCCAATGACAAACATATTCCCGACTTGGGACAGGCGAAAAATTGCGATGGGGTTAAACTCATTTTCTTAGATCCAAACCCTCCCCCTATGTGTGGTGAATGGCTAAAAAAAATAAATACACAAAAAGACTCACAGTAAAAATCAAACTAGAAATAAGTCCAACTTATCAAAACGAGTTCCCTTACAATTAAGTACATAAAACATGAGGACAATACACACGGGTACTGTCCTGACAAATGCTCGCAGTTACTGACAGCTAGCTAAGGACATAATTTCCGTTGACTATGATATCAAGCCTTCTTATATATGAAACTTCAATTGAAATACTTCTAAATAGATTTTGTATAACAACATCATCAATTATGAAAGAAGAACATGATATTGTGCAATGCCAAATACTGCCAATATGAAAACATGCATGCAAACATATATTATACATTGTACATATCTAGAAGAACAAAAAAAGTTGTTTTTTCAAAGCAGCATTTACTGTGCTATGTAAAGCAAATTGTTGTGGTGAGTGAAACAAAATCTTGCTCTACAGTGGATTGTACCAGATAATGTGAGAAGGTAATCCTTCTTGCATGTATATACATGTATGTCAATAAATGCATTATATTCACAGTGATATCCCTTTTCCAGATTCACAATAAGGGTAGTAAAAATATATAAATTCTACAACCTGATTTTATGTTTCAAGAGTGCATTATAGCAAGTGATTTAAGTTTCGTGACAAAAGATCAATTTTCATCTTAAATTGATACTTGTATATGTGAGAAAATGATATCTATTAGTGTGATTTTCAAATACTTGTGAAAAAAAAATTCATCCACTCATCAAATGGGATAAAAAGGGAAAACATTCATGACATTATACAGATCAAAGTTTCAGAAATGTTAGATTTGATATCTGTAGCGATTTGATATATTGTTAAATTATACATAAGTACATATCTCCATGTAAAATTTAACATATTGATCCATTTATTATGGAGTCTCACATATTAAAAGTTTTATCTGAAGAGATTGTTAGCCATTTTTCTGTGAAATTAGTTTCTACATATGCAAATTTCGACAAGTTATGTAACATCAGTGCATATCAAATTAAAACATATGGAAATCCATAAACCGAAATTGATTAACAACTTTGTATTTGTGTGTTTGTTTGTTGGTTAGATTTTGAGTGAAGTCAGATGGTAGATAAGAAATATTAGGATTGAAAAAATGAAGTGGGGGAAAAGCATGATGATTTTGTTAAAATCTCCAATAATACAAATCATGTGGAAACTTTTGGTCCGATGATCTTTTGATTGCTCCGAAAAGCCACAAAAGACTGCTGGACCAAATGTCCACCAAATTTCAAATGTATTTGTGAGACTGATAACAATAGTAATTTATCAATATCATATAATCTTTACAGAAAATTGACATGAAAATGATTTGCTGGAACTATGGCATCCAAGAAAATAGACATCAACAAGGCTAGCGTAGAAGACTTAGAAAGATTGACTGGAATTGGATTGAGAAAAGCAAAAGCAATTGTTAAATATAGAAAGGTATGCAACGTGTACAAAATTTACATATTTACATATTTATTGATTGAATATCATTATACAAGTCTTCCAAACATGTGCTGAACTGTTTGTCTTGATATTGGACCTGCAACTATCCAGGCGTAGCTCATTATTTTTTTATCAGACTGGAAGACAAGCAACATTTCTACACTTAGTCAGAAGAGGCTTTCATGAGTTATAACTGTCTTTGTTAATTATGGCAAACTTTGTCCATGTCTGACTAAGGAATACACATACACAATGTCATGCAATTCACTCAGTAATAGAAGCTGTAGAGCTCTGCAAGCCTCAAATTTCAAAATTAAAAAAAAAATTAACTGTCTGCAGTATAGAAATGCTACATTCTACTTTTAGCAGTTTTAAAACCTATGCAGTATTCACGAAAATATGCCAGTCTGACGAACATTGTTTTTGAGCTAAGCCAATGACAATCATCTGATAGATATGAGACTTTATTTTGTTATAGCTAGCACATTTGCCTGTAAAAAATTATGTCAAATAGATGTAGATTAAATTGTCCACTACCAAGACAAAAGCATATTCCAAAGCTGAAATAATAAGACTTCACGAGGTCTGAAAAAACATGCAGATTTTCCCAAAATCTTTGATAATACAAAAAATGTGGAAACTTTTGGTATGATCATCTTTTGGTAGATCTGACAAGCTGTATAAGACTGTCTGACCAAATGTCCACCAAATTTTAAAATGTATCGGGAGAAGACTGCAAATGTATAGCTCTTCAGACACATTATACATTGTAGATATCAGATTCTATACTTGGCAAATGAATACCACAGGGATTTAGCTAGGATTTTGAGACCATTAGTCACTTTTGCGTAAACCGATAAATTTCGCATCACAATGTGTAGTATGAAAATTTATAATTTTTCTGTATTCTGTTGTATTTAAATTTGTATTGAAATATACACCATTGTTCCATATCTGGTTCCTATTATGGTTTGGGAACTGAAATAATATACTCTCACCTCTTTGTATTGAGACCATATCCCTTCTACCAAGGTAGATGTTAATATTTGCATTAAATACTTGTAAGGTAGATTGACTTTCAATAACTATACATATAAAAGAAATTATTTTGCAAAATATCAACAAATGTTGTTGATAAATACTTATTAAGCTTTAAAAGTGGTAAAATATGAATTTTCTGTTATAATTATCAAAGCAAATATCAGAATAGGTTCAATTCTAAAAAAATAAATTCATTTTAAAGACAATATTAAAGGGAAATAACCCAACTTTCAAAAAACGTGATCTTTAAAAAAAAAGAATGTATTGACCTGTTAATTATGAAAATTTAGCTGAAAGAAAGATTTAAATGTTCAAAACATTAATAATTTTAAACAACTGATAGTTAATTGCCATACAGGTAACTAGGATATCTCTGATTGACCGTTAATTAGTGATAACATGCCAGGGAACACAGGTAAACAAATCACCGATGGCCTTTGTTTACAACTGAACTAATCCTTTAATTAGCATTACAGGTGTAATTAAAGTGTCAGTTAGGACAATAAAATTACAGTGACAAAGGTTATGAACAGAATACTTTGATATTTGGCGATTTTTGAAATTCCAAGTGACGAATTTAGGCTTAAAAAATTCGCCACTTCCAAAAAAGATTCGTCAATGGCGAAAGTGACGAGCGCTAGCTAAATCACTGATACCATAGCAACTAGCCAAGGGGGAAATGCCAAAATACATGTACATTGCAGAAAAGAGGCAAAACAATTGACAATTTTAAGAATATCAATTTGCTGTCCATGTAAACAATGTTGCACTGACTCAGCATCCTGGTAAGATATAACAAAATACCGAGGTTTCTGTGAATTTAGGTTCTGCATATGCGCATTTCGACAACTTATGTCTCTTCAGTGCAGATAAAATCAAAATATTTGGAAGTCCATAAATCGAAATAGGTGTAAAACTGATAGAGAACAAATAACCAATAAGATCTAAATAGAAAAGCCAAATTCAGCTAAGCACAGAGCTATGCAAAAGGGAGATACTCCTTAGTTTTAGGAAAAATTTACTAAAATTTAGATATTGCACGTTTCTAAATAAATTCGGTTTTCGGGCCAGCACCGAAGTACTGGCTACTGGGTTGGTGAATNCCCTCGGGGATATGTTCCGAATAGATTTGGCGGGAAATTCCACGCAAGTTGTTCTCTCACTAGTGACGAGAAATATTTTTATCACATCGGTCAGGCGTTGGTTAAATTTGCTAGAAATTAGAGAAATTTCATCAATTAACTCACATCCCAATATTTAATCCTTCAACTTAACATATTCTGTGGTCAAGTGGTAACAGCTCATGATTTATCATGTGAACATTTGGCAGTCAGAAGTGGAACCTATTTAAGTTATAGATTAAGAATCCGGGTCCGTTCGCCCTATTACCTGTTCGCCCTAATACCCGTTTGCCCTGGGTCCGTTCGCCCTATATATTCGTATTAATCAGGTTTTAACAAAATTGTTGAGAATAAACATGTAATAAAGCAGAAATAGTACTTTACCTGTTCAATTTATCCAAAAAAAAAAAAAAAAAGAGTATTGAAAGTGAGACATGGTGGATGAACAGCAGAAATCAAATATAAAAAACGGAGAATTTACGTATACATTATCCCATGTTACTTACAATGGAAATTTGTTGGCATTTTTCTCAACCGGCCTAAACATTTTTCAACTGTACGAAACCATTTGCCGAGAACACTGCTTACTAGGGGTGATTATATGTAAATGATGTTCAAAGTATTATAAATTTTTTTTCAACATATGCATGTTGGCACTAGCTGGGACTAATATATTGACAGGGATTTTTCACCCATCTCTCAGGGGCCGAATATCGGCCCCATTCCCAATGGCAATTTTCATACTTTTTTCCCAATTTGAAGTGCAGAAATTCCCAATTTTCAAATAGTTACTGGGCTTACTAAACTTGGTTATTAGGATGATAAAATCAAACTATTTTTGTATCAAGTTATCATCATATTAACAAAACAAATCTTCAAAACGATCCAGTTTTAGAACTTTCTGACAAGTACCAACACTTTATTTACAGAATAACATTTCAAGGATGCATGAAATTGGAATACCGCTTGTGCTTTGTGTAAATATTCACGATAGAAAGGTCAAAATCAAATGAAAACAGTCCTATGTTTGTCAACAAAATTGCAAATGGCGAACTTCCGGTTTCCGGTTGTGTAAATTCAGAACCAGGTCAGGGAATAAACTTTCCGGATATTGTATCCTATCACTTCTGCAGACACCTTAAAATTTTCATTGCGCATTTTCTCATTGAAGAATTGTGCAGCTGATAGGTAACAACTACAAGTACAACATGAATTCATGGTTGTTTTTAACTGACTGCCTTGTTTTCATCAATGTACTAGTATGTTTCTGGTGTTATCATAAACTTTAGTAATATAGTTGCAATAAATATGAAATTTTACAAAATCAAAGCAAATAAATGAATTTATCTTAATTAAAATCAATCATAAAGATTTATATTACAATTTCCCAAAATTCATCTTTTTTTCGATAAAAAAATCCCAATAAGACATCAAAATGCCATTTCCCAAAATACCCTGAAAAATCCCTGATTGACAATATTAGTCCCAGGCAGGCTTGGGGTAATCATAATCGTTAATCGTAATCAGCTGTAATCGATTACATATTCTTCAGTAATCATGTGTAATCTGTAATCAAGCTCTTTTTAGATTACTTGTAATTGTAATGTAATCAATTACAGCTCAAAAATATGAGTAATCATGATTACATTTTGATTACTTTATGACTACTAAGTGATTGTTACATATATCAAATATACAAGATATATATTCCATGTCAAACTGAAGATGTATACGGTACATACTATCATATGAACTGAAAAAAGTTTATTCTTAATAAGTCAAAAATTACGATAATTATTTTACTACATAAGTTCTTACCTAGTTTAAAATATATAAATATCAATAAGAGCTTCATATGAAAATAAATCAGAACTCGACCATAATTGTATTTTCTCTTGAAATTTTAAACAGTTTAAGTTTGAAAGGGAAGAAACTGGTAAAGGTCTGAAATGCACATAATAACAATATTTACTTTCAAAAATTTAATTTGTAAACTTTTAAAGAAATAACATTCACTTGTATTCCTTCAATAATTGTTTATCTCTTTTGATAAATTAAATTAAAGACAATCATGTACATATCTCTGAGCCATAAAAAATGACAAGCTAATAATTGTAATAAAAACATGTAGATGTCAATTAACATGACTAAATAAACAAAAAATAAATTGTCAATACTAATTAGTATAAAATACTGGATATACAATTGCCAGATTTTAACAATAATTTCAAAAACAATTTCTTAATCAAGTTTTTATTTGTTAATAGAGAAACACTGAGTAATATATCATTTCCAAGTCGGAAAAGACAATGCTTTTATGAAAATACTGTTGTATCAACCATGAAAAAACATTGTTTCACCAAAATTAACATATTATGACCACTGTGATATTATTGTAAACACTGAAACCTCTCCACTATTTTCAACACAAGTATCTGGCATTAGTTGATGAATTACACTTAAAATATAAAATGCTTAGCATGAAGCATTTGCAATTGAACAATTTTGATCAACTTATCAAGAGCTGTACAAAAAATCAGTTAAGGTTGTGGCAGCAAATGACCTTTGTATGGAAAGCGTAAATGTATGCTTTAAGCAATGATCTCTGTTTCAACAGGCACTGGTATCTTTCAAAGACATATGTATTCATAAGTAATCACTTGTAATCATGATTACAACAGAGGAAAGTAATGTATTGTAATCAATTACAAATAAAAAATGCTGTAATTGTAATGTAATTGATTACATTTTCAAAGCAAAGTAATTGTTATGTATTCAATTACATTTCAAAGTAATCGACGCCATCCCTGGTCCCAGGCACTAGTAAACAATGAAAAGAAATGGAGAAAATGGGCATGAGACAAAGTCTTTACACATACATGCTTAACAAGCAATGAAACATCGCTTTTATTGTTGTTCTTCATCTTAAAGTCACCAAGTATGTTTTTTTACAAGTTTTTTTTCTCATAATGTGATTTGATATTGAAAAAAATAAACGTAACTTTTCCTTGGGTATCTTCCTTATGTGTTTTGTTAATTTTTCCACGGTCTTTTCAAGTTCCTTTTATGTCTACCAGTTCCTTCTTGCATTGTTTGTATGTATTCAAGCTAATTATTAATATTATAAATATATCAAAGACTATTAAATGCCAATCGGTAAAATAAAAGGACTAAATAATTGTACCTCATCAACATTCAATTACATTATGTAATTTAGACTTATCGGATTTATAAATAAAAGAAATCAAATTAAGGATATTTTTAATCCGCTGTGATTAGATAATTAACATATTTGAAAGTTTGAGATTGACTCCATAACTGAAATATAATTAAAATTTATACCTAAGTTATAGTATTAGGATTAAGCTTTATGAAAAAATAGGGCGAACGAACTCTACGGGCGAATCGGACCCAGGGCGAACATGTAATTAGGGCGAACGGACCTGTTACCATAGATTAATATATGAAATATGTGAAATTTTTTCCAACTCCAATAGGAGTTTCCGCCGTGACGTCACAAGCTTGAAAAATTACCTTTGGTTGGCAAGAAATTGTAGTCACTAATAGACCATATGCCAGTTCTGCGATCAACAGAATGAATTTAGCGAAACCCAAAAGGGAGGTAACTTTTTGAAAAATCTCAAGGGGACAGAATGGTTCCCTGCATGTGAAAAACAACCAAAAAATAAAGCATTTTTAATTAGACGTAATGATAGTTTAATCTTTAGCAGACGTTTAGCCGGCAACATAATTCAAACCCCAATCCCCAATAGCACTTACCATTCTTTAAAGTGCTACTTGTTTCAAGAAAAAAAAAATAAACAACTGTACTAACTTGAACTGTCTTCTCATTGAGTAGGAAAGTATTAAAAATCGAAAATATGCTGCAGAATATCATAAATATTGTGTAGGGCACTACTTTGTCCAGGATGGCTAAGCACGAAGACTGTACTTTAAAACAAGTGTGCATGTTTAATGTTTGTTTGTCCGGTATAGGAGTAATTTCCCTTTCAAGGTTTGACCAAAAAACACAAAATTTGAGTAGAACTTGCATGGACCTTAATTAATTGGCAAATCATCTATTAGGGTCATAAAAATGTCATTTTCAATTAACTGGTGAGAATTTGTTATTGAAGACAAATGAATAATTCTTTTTGATCTAAATTAAGGAATGTTTACACTTTTACAGGATGTAAAAATGTTCAGCTTTTTATTTTTAATATATATATATAGAATTAGTGTATTTTGTAAACCATATGATTTTTCTAAACTTGAACATTTTTGAAATTCACATGAAAAAATATTTGTCTGTTTTTATTAAAAAGTAAATCGGTAAAAAAAATATGAATATCTCAATGTTTAACACACATTTTACAGATCCAAAATCGTGCATATAATAAAAAAGTTATCAAAGATTAAAAATTCCATCCCTGTGCTATATAGTGATAACTCTTCGGCTTTGCCAACCAAAAATGTTAATTTGCATATGTAAATTAGATTTTGTGACGTCACTTATTGGATTCACGGAAACTCCTATATTGGAGATTGTGGAATGTCCACTCTGAAGGTATAATTTAGGCAGTGGTTGCGCGTCCACGCCCACGGGGGGGGGTTGGTCACTTCCTATATAGAGTTATATACAGACGTGCCGCTGGAATGGGCCTGTTTTTTGCAAATGGGTGGTAATTTTTGACATCGTATATATAAATGGGTCGTAAATTAACCCCAAATGACCAAAATCTCTATTTGTTGTTTGTTGGTGTAATAAATCAAGTATTTATCATTATTTTATGTTTAAGAACATTCCTGCTGTAAAATTAATGGTTTTCTGAATCCAATTACACATCTTTACTCTACAGTTAGGTTGCTCATTTTTGAAATTTACTACATGAATGGGTCAACATTATTTTGGGGAACTATATGAAAGGGGGGGTGGGTGTTTTCAAAATGCCAGCGGCAGGCCTGTACCGAATTCCACCTGAAGTGACACCCCCCCCCCTATACCACTCTATGGATGAAAATTTTTTGTCAATGTTTTCTTGGCTTCTACAACTGGGAATGATATGATATTTAGTCTACAGCTTCATGATCATGAGTTGTATCGTGTAAGGTATTTTAAGGTTTGCCATGCCACTACTTCCTGTTTGCCGATACTTTAACTTTTTACTATACCACTCTATGGATGAAAATTTTCGTCAAAGTTTTCTTGACTTCTACAACTGGGAATAATATGATATTTGGTGTAAAGCTTCATGATGATAATTTGTATTGTGTTAGCTATTTTCAGTTTTGCCGTGCCACTACTTCCTGTTTGCCGATACTTTAACTTTTTATTATACCACTCTATGGATGAAAATTTTCTTCAAAGTTTTCTTTGCCTCTACAACTGGGAATTATTTAACATTTGGTGTAAAACTTCATGATGATGAGTTGTATCGTGTAAGCTATTTTCAGATTAGGAAGTGAACTTTTCTGTGCAGTAATCAACAATTTAAGAATTCAAAGATTTATGTAGTAAGCTAAAGTAGTCAGTTCAATATGTACAGAACCAGGATAAAATTTGTCTCTTGATATACAGTACAGGTAGAGACATATTTCTATAAATGTCCCAATCCGACCAGATGTCGGACATGTCCGACTAATTATCGGAGTGTGGGTAATAGAAGGTCATAAAAGGTAATAAAACCTTAATTAGCTGTTAAATTTTACCTGAGACGTGCAAAGATAACCCAGATATAGAAAATTACTAATAACTTGTCTTTTTTTACTGTTGTAAGGTTAACAATATTTTATTTGAATTGAATAACAAACACCAAAGTATCTGTAAATTTTTAATTTCCGGAAATGTGTATTGGATAGTAAATGGCCACTTACGTCACGAAAAACTTTCAAACAGAAGATGTTTGTATAGACAATAGAATTTATAGAAAAAATGCAGTGTTTCCAATTTTAAAGTAGAAAGATACTTTGTATTTGTAAAAATTGACAACGTTTACAAGTAAATTTTAATTAATTATTCATGTCGCTGGTGTGAAAGAAAACTGAGATATTTATAGTAACATTAGCGTATTATTGATTTTTTACAGGTGTTACACGTAGAAAGATCTTCACGAATTGTGTTACACAGATGTTTTCCTTGGTCATTTAAATAAATTAATTCGACTTGAAAAAGTTGTTGTTATATTTTGCAACGAACGGGATGATGATGAGAGGGTTTCAGGTGAACAAGTACCAAGATCTGGGGACTCCGAATAATTTGAATGTTTGTAGATCTCGATCTAAATTAAAGTTACCTTTTTTTTCAAATGAAAAAAAATACTGAGATTTCGGGAGATCTTAATCTCGATAAAACCGGATTTTTTTAAAACGCCAAACTAGGAGGGTTTATAAATAAAATTATGATTTTCACAAATTTAGCCGCTTAAATTTAGTTAAGAAACGACTTGTATTTTACCCTATTTCAACTTTGCCATTTTTATACATTTTAGCCTGTGAAAGAATATTTGTCATTCTACTAGATTCAAAACTTCCCGATAGCAGTTTATTTTGTTCAGTTAGTAAATAATTAAAATAATTGCCTTCCCATTTTTTTTTAATTATTTGATGAGTTAAAAACGGCAAATTATGTAATATGGAATTTTGCATTGGGACCCCTAAATTAAACCTATATTTATTCATCATGGAGAATGAGAGGAGAAAGAAAGGGTTGAAGCTATTTTTTACTTGATATTGAAAACAACAATATGACTCTACCTGTACTGTATCAACCACACTTAGACTTCATTTGCTAGAAAAGAGAAACTTATTTGCAGGTATTATATTTTAATTGTACATGTATATATGACTATGAAGCAACCAATTCATATCACTGTGGTTATAATATCTTGCCCACAATACAGTTGCAGAATTAAAATAAATAAAAAGGAGTATTTCCCCAAAAAATCCCAAACAGAATGTTAATTTTTAAAATATTTTCATAAACAAATGTTAATAATTTGGTACAAAGGAAGTGACTGCCTATTGTGGGGCCCTCCTGCGTTCAGCAGTACCTCTAGTTTGTATTCAAGACTTTGTCAACCGTTCAATAATTTCTGGCATTAATGGTTATTATAAATTTGAATATACAGTTAGCTCAATGCAAACTGATTCACTCTCTCTTATCACGGATTTCGGTGTAACACGATGTGACACAGTTATTTTCAGATTATTCTCCAAAATCCCTCCCAAACTCTTATCTCAACACTGTGAGTTTTATTGCTGTTGAGGGCAATAAAACTTGTAAATGTTAATTACCTGTCCGATTGTCAAAATTGAATGATTAACAAGTTGCAAGTCAATATTTGTTACGGTTATAGAAATTTCAACATCCTCGCTGTTTATGACAAATCATTTTCTTGAAAATACTTTTTAACTAGTAATAATTTGATAACTGCGAGGTGCCAAAACATTTAAAAAGTAATTTAGTTGTACATGTATATTGCTGCGTAAAATTTCAACATGTGAACCATGAGGTTTACACTTGTTTCACTCAAAAAACATTCCGGTCCTGACGATGGATTAAAGCATTTTACAGGAACAAAATGGGGTTGCAACTTTATTTAAACCTCTAAAAATAATTAAAGATTTAGCGTATGTCCCGCTAACGAGTATTGTTGAGTTTTATTCATCCATTTTATAAGTAAAATTTTCAAGATTTTCGGAAAATCCAGTTTGAAGTGAATCAAGCATCACCATCAGGTGATGTCTAAAAAATGTCTAAAAATAGAATATGTGACAAAATAGATTAACATAATTTTTAGGAACGAATTACATCTTTTTGTATGTTTCCTTTATTTTTAAACTTTGTGGACCCTTTCTTTAGTAAAAGCAAGCAGCAATTTTAATTCCCAAAACATGTGTATTCCCTGGCGTGGATCTATCAATTTGTCAGTAGAATCTAGTGGGATTTTCATGCTGTTTTTTTATGCCCCGCCACAAAGAAGGGGCATATAGATTTACCCTTCTCCGTACGTCCGTACGTCCGTACGTCCCGATGTTAAGTTTTGCATTTAGGTCCATATATTGGCAACCTCTTATGGTATTATAATAATATTACATCAGTACATGCGCCTTTATTAGTACTAACAGATTCACCAACAATTAGGGATCCATGACCTATATTTTACGCTTGAGTGACTTTGGTTTAATTTTGCGTTAAAGTCCATTTCTCAATAACTACGCATTATAACAATATGTTGTTTCATCAAATTAATTGCCTTGATGAGTACTACCCAAAACATTGACAGTTAGGTGGCTTTGACCTATATTTTACGCTTGATTGACTTTGGTTAAATTTTGTGTTAAAGTCCATTTCTCAACAACTACTCATTATAACAATATGATGTTTCATCAAATTAATTGCCTTGATGATAANTAGGTGGCTTTGACCTATATTTTACGCTTGAGTGACTTTTGTTAAATTTTGCATTTACGTCAGTTTCTCATCAAGTAAGTATGCTATCCCAAAGTTGTTGCATCAAATAAATCAACTTGATGAGTGCTATCCAAATCAAGGCCAATTAAGTGTCTTTGACCTACATTTTGCGCTTGCATGGCTTTTAGTAAATTGTGTGTTTTACATACTCATTTTAACAAATACAAAACATATCATTATGATGTTTCATGAAATTATTACACATATTTGTGAGAACTTCCCGATTTTTGAACAATTTGTTGACTTTGACTTCCATTTTATGCTTGAATGACTTTGTTAAATTTTTGCATTAGTCCCATTTTAAACATGTTTAATTGGTGAATACCACATAATTCATGGATAATTTAATAACCTGTTTAAAAGACTTTAGTACGGTATTTTTGTTACTTTCCATTAATCAACAAAAGTTTATTGAACAATCATCTGTAATGGTACTTCCTGATGATTCGGTGACCCTGAACTAATTTTTATGCCTGTTTGACTTAGGTTATCTATTGTGATTGATTTGTCGGCGGGGCATTCGTGTCTTATAGACACATTCTCTAGTTTCAAATTATTTCAAAACAAATTTTTTTACTTTTGATTACTACCTTTGGAAAAAATATTATTTTTATTAAAACATTATTGATAAAATGTCAATGACTTCTTATTAATGACTGTAGTACTGGCAAAAGATCAAAGGAACTTTGGTAAATAAATTTCGCGGTGTTGGGAGGATTTTCGTTTTCTGGGCAATAAACGATGTGCTAATCCGTGTGATTCCTCCAAGACAACACAGAGTATTTTTTGGTGAATTTTGGTGTTTTGCAATGTCCCACCAGGAAAATACTCGGTGTTTAGAGAGAGAGAATCAGTTCACGTTGAGCTAACTGTAGTTAGTAACTATGTAGAGAATCCAAGTAATATCTGCAATGGAAGCTTTTCGGAATATTAGGCTTTATTTTTTATTTAAAATTCCTGTTGACGTATAAAATAATTTCTAGCATTCGTTATTATAAATTTCAGTATAGTCGGTAAACATGATTTTTCACTTCAAAACTTCCAAACAGATTTTAATGTCAAATTCTCCGGTTTTATATGAGAACCAGAATCGTGGATGGGAAGCCTGTGGGCTACGCATCTACGCGGGGTGGACGGGCAGCCACTGCGTATAATTTATGAAAAATCTAGTATATATATTACACTTGTAAAATTTAAACTAAAATTAAAGGCTCTTATTGAGCATGCATTGAAAGCAAATCTTCCTACACATGTATCACGGATTATTTGTTTAGTGAGAAGGATTCTCATTTCATTGTTAATTTGCATTATTGCATTATAAGCTGGGTGTGTGCAAGAATACAGACAATTCCTTACAGACACGCTAATTTTCTTCAGTTTAATTGCTGAAAGTGTCATCTCTCCTAAAAATAAAATAGCCTGTTTATGTGTTCAAAACATAAACTTATCAATATCAAAATATATCTTATATATGATTACAGAAAAAATAACAGTTTGGGCCCAATAAAACTAGTTTAACCCCGCCGCAGCAAGGTACAGTACAGAAAGAGTGGTACCGTGACAAATCACTGTGATAGACATGTCCCACTCTCAGAGTGATACTGAATTACTTTTTATCTTTAAGACATATCTCAATTATTTTTTCTGCATTTCAAGTGGTATAATACACCACTCTTAATACAAAAGAGAGTAGGAAATGATCTCAAATAGGAAAAAAGATATTTAGATCCACTCTCAGAGTGGGACACATCTATCACAGTGATTTGTCACGGTACCACTCTTTCTGTACTGTATGCGCCTGTCCTAAGTCAGGAAATTTATTAAGCCTTTGTGTGTCTTGTCTTTTTTCTTGTTAGCTCACCTGGCCTCAAAGGCAATGTGAGCTTTTGCCATCACTTTGTGTCGTCGTCTGTCCGTCTGTCCCTCGTCCATCAACAATTTCAAAAATCTTCTCCTCTGAAACTGCTGAGCCAATTGTAACCAAACTTGCCTAAAGCATCACCAGGGTATGCAGTTTCAAAATTGTGTTCGATTAGTGGGAAGACCAAACAACATGGTTGCTGTTGCTAAAAATAGAACATAGGGGTAAATTGCTGTTTTTAGCAAATAAGTCAAAAACCGTTACAGAAATAAAAAATCTGACAATGGCAAAAATGATCAGCATGGCAAGATCTACCCACCCTGCAATTTTGAAGAAAATTCGAAAACCCTCCTTGGAGTTATTGCCCTTTTTCCGTAAAATTTTCAAAACTTGTGCATTTTTTATTTTTTATTTCAACAGATAGAGGTCAAGTGTAAATTACAAAAAGGTTCAGCATATCAAGATCTACCCACCAAGAAATTTTGAAGAAAATCCAAAAACCCTTGTAGGAGTTATTGCCCTTTTTTCACAGAATTTTCAGAATTTTCATATTTTTCGTCTTTTATTTCCAAAACTATAGAAGATGAAGGTTAAGTGTAAATTAACAAAATGTTTGCCATGCTGTGTGGACTTCAAAACTGGTGTTGAAAATTGTTGGTTGATCACCTTTTTCAAAATGGCGGCCAAAAAAAGGCGGGAAAATTCAACATTGTCGGATTTCAATGAAATTTGGTTTCCAAATAGATATTGATGTTGCGACTTCAAAGCCAGTGTTGAAAAGTGTTCTTTGACTGCCATTTTCAAAATGGCCACCAAAAAAGGCGGGAAAATTCAACATTGTCCGATTTCGATGAAATTTGGTTTCCAAATAGGTATTGATGTTGCAACTTCAAAAGTGATGTTCAAAATTGTTCGTTGACCACCATTTTCAAAATGGTCGCCAAAAAAGGTGGGAAAATTCAACATTGTCCGATTTCAATGAAAGTTGGTTTCCAAAAACCGGATTGGAAAATTGTTTGTTGACTGCCATTTTCAAAATGGCCGCCAAAAAAGGCAGAAAAGTCAACATTATCTGATTTCAATGAAACTTGGTTTCCAAATAGTTATTTATGTCGCAACTTCCAAGCTGATGTCAAAATTTGTTCGCTTACAGCCATTTTCAGAATGGCTGAAAAAAAAAGCAATGTCCGATTTCAATGAAATTTAGTTTCCAAATAGATATTGATTTTGAGACTTCAAAAACCATGTTGAAAATTGTTTGTTGACTGCCATTTTCGAAATGGCCACCATAAAAGGTTGGAAAATTCAACATTTTGCAATTTCAATGAAATTTGGTTTCCAAATAGATATTGATGTTGGGACTTCAAAACCGGATTTGAAAATTGTTTGTTGACCGCCATTTTAAAAATGGCCACAAAAAAGGCAGGAAAATTCAACATTGTCCGTTTTCAATGAAATTTGGTTTCTAAATAGATATTGATGTCGTAACTTAAAAATATGGTGTTGAAAATTGTTGTTGAACTCCATTTACAAAAAGATGTCTCAACTTCAAAACTGGTGCTGAAAGTGGTCCTTGGAAAGAATTTTTTATCAAAAAAGCCCAACGGAGAAATATAGTAAAACATGATCAGACTTAAAATACAGTTCAAGATATTGGTAGTGTTCGAACTAACAAAGTTTGAGGGACTGAAGTTCAACTGTATAACTTACAATGTGAGCTTGATTGTGGGAACTGAAAGCCAGGTGAGCGATACAGGCTCCTGGGAGCCTCTGGTTAGTTTACTTTATGTCTATAGGAGTCTAGGATGATGTTTATTTCGCTGAACTTGATTACTCTTTATTCAAGGGCTGATTCTGACCTACTGTTGGGTGTGGGGTTTCCTCACCGTTCTTTGAAGATCTTATGGTGGCTTTGAGTTGTTATTACTCCCCTTTGGGTTGTTGTCTCTTTGACACATTCCCAGTTTCCCTTCTTTTTTCTAGTTATGATGCAAAGAGAACTAATTTTGCCTGATGCAGATGGAATTATAGGTGTTTAAACTGAGATCAACATTTCCATCCTCACACATCTGCATTTTCAGTCTTCATTTTAAAATATTTATTCCAGTCTCCTTCAAAATCAATATTTATGTTCTGAAATATGTTTTTTATGCCCCCGCCTTTAGGCGACGGGTGCATTAAGTTTTACCCTCGTCAGTTCATCCGTACGAACATCTGAAATTTTCGTCGCGGATTTCTCAGTTTGTGTACATTAATGCAGGAATGATTTGATATGAAGCTTTCATATGATGAGTTGTACAATGTCTCCCCTTTTCACGTCCATCATTGATTTACTTCTGTTTGTCGATATGTCTGTATGGCAGGGGCATCCGTGTCCCATAGGCACATTTCTTTTTTTTTTTTTTTTTGTAAATATGTGACCATGCATATACATGTATATGGCATTTCAAAATTACTGGAGGTGACAATGTGGGTATTTTTAGTAAAACCCTATTTGGGATGTAAACAGGTGTTTAACACTCTTTCTTCACTTATTATGGTTTATGTGGCTTTTATGATTAAAATATCACAATTTGAAATACACACTGACAATGATGCGATTAAATTATATACTCATGAAGTTGAGGTCTATATCTTGATCCGATACATTTGATCGACAAATACATGCATGCAAACATATATTATACATATTTAGAAGGACAAAAAAGTTGTTTTTTCAAAGCAGCATTTACAATGATATGTAAAGCAAATTGTAGTGGTGAGTGAAACAAAAACTCGCGCTACAGTGGATTGTACCAAATAATGTGAGAAGCTAATCATTCTTGCATGTATATTCATGTATTTCAATAAGTGCACTATATTCACAGTGATTTCCCTTTTCATGAAGTAAAAAAATAAATTCTATAACCTGATTTTATATTGCAGGAGTGCATTAGCAAGTGATATCAGTTTCGTGACAAAACATCAATTTTCATCGTAAATTTATACCTGTGTATGTGAGAAAATGATATCTTTTAGCGTGATATTCAAATATTTGTGAAAAAAAAATTTCATACATTCATCAAATGGGATAAAAAGGGAAAACATTCATGACATTATACAGGTCAAAGTTTCAGAAATATTAGATTTGATATCTGTGGCGATTTGATATATTGTTAAATCATACAAAATGTACATAATTACATATCTCCATGTATATTTTAACATATTGATCCATTTATTATGGAGTCTCACAAATTAATATTTTTATCTGAAGAGATTGTGAGCGATTTTATTTTAGTTTCTATATACTGTGGAAGTACTTTTATTCGTGGACATCAAATATCTTGGTTTTCATAAATATCACTATTTAGTGGGTGCTTAAATTCGTGGTTTCAAATTCCATACATTAAAACTCTATGGAAAAATGCATTTCGTTGGGAACTTAATTTCGTGGTTTAAGAGAACCACGAAATCCACGAAAATTGGAACCCCACAAACAATAGTACTTTCACAGTATGCAAATTTCGACGCATATCAAAAAACATACAGAAATACATAAACCAAAATTGATGAATAACTTTATATTTATGTGTTTATTTGTTGGTTAGATTTTGAGTGTAGTCAAATGGTAAATAAGAAATAATATGATTGAAAAAATGAATTGGGGAGAAACATGATGATTTTGTGGAAATCTCCAATAATACAAAACATGTTGAAACTTTTGGTACGATGGTCTTTTGGTTGCTCCGAAAAGCCACAAAAGACTGCTAGACCAAATGTCCACCAAATTTCAAATGTATTCGGTGAGACTTATAACAATAGTCATTTATTAATATCATGTAATCTTTACAGAAAATTGACGTGAAAATGATTTGCTGGAACTATGGCATCCAAGAAAATAGACATCAACAAGGCTAGTGTAGAAGACTTAGAAAGATTGACTGGAATTGGATTGAGAAAAGCAAAAGCAATTGTTAAATATAGAAAGGTATGCAACCTTGTACAAAATTTACATATTTTCATATTTATTGATTGATTATCATTATACAAGTCTTCCAAACATGTGTTGATCTGTTGGTCTTGATATTGGTCCTGCAACCATCAAGGGATAGCTCATTATTTTTTATCAGGCTGGAAGACAAGCAACATTTCTACACTTAGTCAGAAGAGGCTTTCATGAGCTATTCCAGCTGTTTTACAACTGTCCTTGTTTATTAAAATTTATTTAGAATCACCCAAATTATGGAAAACTTAGTCCATGTCTGACTAAGGAATACACATACATGTACACAATGACAGGCAATTCACTCAGTAACAGAAGCTATAGAGCTCTGCAAGCCTCAAATTTCAAGATTAGAAAAAAAATTAACTGTCTGCAGTATAGAAATGCCACATTCTACTTTTAGCAGTTTTAAAACCTATGCAGTATTAACGAAAATATGCCAGTCTGACGAACATTGTTTTTGAGCTAAGGCAATGACAATCATCTGATAGATATGAAACTTTATTTTGTTATATTGCTAGCACATTTTCCTGTAAAGAAATGTGTCAAGTAGTTGTTGAAGTAGATGTAGATTAAATTGCTGACTACCAAGACAAAAGAATATTCCAAAGCTGAAATTATTAGACTTCACGAGGTCTAAAAAAACATGCCGATTTTCCCAAAATCTTTGATAATACAAAACATGTGGAAACTTTTGGTATGATCATCTTTTAGTAGATCTGACAAGCTGTATAAGACTGTTTGACCAAATGTCCACCAAATTTTAAGTGTATCGGGAGAAGACTGCAAATGTATAGCTCTTCAGACACATTATAATACATTGTAGATATCAGATTCTATACTTTGGCAAATGAATACCTAGCAACTAGCCAAGGGGGAAATGCCAAAATACATGTACATTGCAGAAAAGAGGCAAAACAACTGACAATTTTCAGAATATCAATTTGCTGTCCATGTAAACAATGTTGCACTTACTCAGCATCCTGGTAAGATATGTCTTATCCAATGATAAAAATAAAAAAAGATGTCACAAAAATAGGGCGTTCACAGTATTTACCTACAAAAATCCTGATGAGTTCCAAGTTAAGTAATATTGTCTGTGTACAAGTTGAAATGTTTTTTTTTTCAGTCTGCTGGAGGCTTTGCTACCGTGAATGACCTCAACAATGTACCTGGAGTTGGTGGTTGTATTGTGGAACAAATTCGTAATCAGCTGACATGTAGTGCGAGGAAACGTAAAGTAGTTAGGTGAGTTAGCATGGATCTAATGTGGATCTTATTTCCGTGAATTGTGCCTGTTTTATGCAGTTTTGCTGTTTATTTGGGCAAGTTTCTGTAAATGAATTCATTTTTATACACTGCCTACGAAAGTTGGGGGAGGGGGTGCAATTAGTGTTTAGGTCTGTCCATTCCAAGTAAGGTTTACACACAGATTTAAGTTTTTTCTGTCACCTGCACATGTAGTGTCACTTTAGTCGTTTTGTTTTGTCTTTGTCCTTGTCCTTACTTTTCTCAGCAACTACAAATCACAGTTACTTGAAATTTTGTATGTAACTGAAGTATGGGGTTCCATATTGCACTTCGAATTCAGGTCAGTTGGACGTCTACTTCCTGTTTACCGACTTGGATTTTTTCAACAAATACTATCAATGGTAAAAATTTTCATAACACTTTACTCAGCAGCTTCAAATGATACAACTACTTGAAATTCTTTATTTCTAAGTTACATATAAGGATGAATTTGATTTTAATGTATAGAGATGTATTTATTTTAAAAAATTTTTTAGAACCCCTAAAGTGAAGGAAAATGTTGAAGAGAAAACACAAGCATCTTCAAGTGGGTTATCTGCCCGTTCCATCAGACATAACCAACGAATGCTGAACAAGTCAGAGGAACATATTGATGATGTCAGCAGCATTGCATCACATGATGGTCACATGTCTGAAGATGAATCAGGTGACGAGATCATGTTCCGAGATGAAGAAACGTTCAACACTAGTTCCAGCAGTAGCCTGCCTAAATCCAGAATTCCAGTACCAGTGGGTGGTTTGTTTAGCAGTCATGTGGTAATTAATTTGTTGACAGTCATTCCTGTTTGATAAATTATAAAATGCAATAGTGGTACATTTCTTTAAGCAATGAAATTTTTTCATGAATAATTTCAAAGGTCTTAATTTTGGATTGATTTCTCAGCATTTTGTTTTGAAGAAGGTTGATTTTTAAGGCAGGTTCTCTGCCTTCTAGCTGTCGGGTAAAAGCCATCTTGAAAAAAGTCTGTTTCAACCAGACTCTTACATTAAGGAGACTATATGAAAAGAATTGGAATGATCCAGACTATCATTAAAAACGTGTACGGCTTACCAGTTATTCATACGAAGGCACAAAAAATAATCCATTCATGTGGCGATACAGTGTCCATTTCATGATCAACTACATCGTTTTATGTGTTTATTGTATTTATTTTAATATCTTTTAAGAGATACTTTGCTTTTTTAATCTCAGAGCACTTAAACTGACATTCGAAATTCACGATTCGGTACATTCATAAAAATTTCCTGTGGCGCGCAGTTTTTATGAATGGATACATAGTAACTTCTAGTTTCGCTGTTGTAACCAGAGTTGTTAACCCTCCCGGTCTCACCGTGAGGCTACCGGTTTTTTAGCAGTCGGTCTCGCGTCTACCGATATGCCTCTGAAAGCTCCCGATATTAAAATTTTTTCTCAAAAATATTTTTCCGTTACACCGGAAGTAAATATGGGCTGTTCCAATCACACCCTGCGAGGTAAACAAAGGCTGTTCCATTCACATTCCGCCTAACGAGATTACGCGAGAACACGAATCAGCTGTGTATTAACGACAAAATGGCGTCGCCTCCGCGAAAAGGGTAGATACAATTCAAAATTCCAAAATAAATGGATAAAAGAGATGGACTTTTTGAGCAAGAGTGATAAA
>MJUU01062639.1:46891-60586 GCA_002080025.1 Modiolus philippinarum
GAAATGCCCATATGTAGATAGTAAATTTACAGTGCCTTCGTTATTGAGTTATTTAATCATATGCAAAAATAATGAAACTTAAGAACTAGATGACTTGACAGAGGAAGTAACAATTGGAAATATCAACATTAATTAAGCCACCGAGTGTCACACTTGTACTCGGGCTTGTACTTTGGAATACTTACATGTACGTATACCAACAAAGAGGAGCAAGACAATGAAATGTAAATAAATAGAGTTTAAATAAATTGCCAGCAACCCATATAAAAACTGAAAAGACAACCGAAACCGGGAAGGAAAATTTCGGATTTTAATTCTTGAAAAAATTAAATGTCAAGATTTCAGCAAAAAAGTAATAATTACAGAACTTCTGGAATACCCAGGAACCTGCCTTAACAGCATTCCATGCTTTGATTTTATGCTCCCCAGTTAGGCGACGGGGGCATTAAGTTTTACCCTTGTATGTAGGTCAAGGAATTCTCAGCTTGCGCAGGCAGGAATAATTTGATATTTGCTCTGAAGCTTTTACATGATGAGTTGTACTGTGTCTCCCCCTTTCAAGTCTGTCACTCATCTACTTCCTGTTTGCTGAGATATATGTATGGGGGGGCATCCGTGTCCCATGGACACATTTTCTTTAATTCTTTTATGTGACATGCAAAAAAAGTTTAAAACAACTACAGAAGAATACAGAAGGAATAAAGGATTGGCAAATACAAAAATTAAAATCCAGGGACAAGGTTAAAGTGAGAACACAGAACAACACAGGGGGCAGCTACAAAACCCAAAAATAAAAACACAACAATCAAAACCAGGGCACTTACAGTTTGAACTCCTATAAAACGGAGAGCTATTTAATTTTTTCTCTATCATAAATGAAGCAAACCAAATCGCTATGGACTTATAGTTCCTCAACAGTATTTCTTATGAAAACATGGCATGTTTTAACAATTTATAAATTTCATTTCGATATGTAGAATTGAACATTTAATAAAGATCTTTAATTTTAACTCGTTTGTTTCAGATGAAGAGGAAAGGTCACACTGTGAAGGAGGAAACTGATTTTTCACCTGGTAAAAAATTCTGTCGGGATGGAGATTATCAAAGGTAACCAGTTTAAAAATTACGGTAAAAAATATTGATTAGTTTTTGGGACTCCTCTGTTATCCATGTTTTCTGCAAAATGCAAAATTCAGAAAAGTGAATTAAAGGGTTCGCTCAGGTGCATGAAAACCTTCTAAGTGCTAAATGTTGAAGTGGAAAAATCAAGAATATGGAAGTGGATGAAATTGGAAACAGGTCCATGAAAGTCCTTGAAAACTGTAAAATTATTTGAAAAACTGAGTAACTTCCTTAAAATTTACAGATATTCATGAAATGATTGATTTTTGGGAACAAAACAAATTCAATTAACATGTAAAACTTGAACAACCATATTGTCCCTGCAAATTGTACATTATTGCTTTTATATGAAAATATGGGTCCTTGAAAATTCAGAAACTATGGGTTTAAAGGCTTAAGAAGTACCAGATTTTTGTGGAAAAAAATTTGCATATGTAAGTTTTATGTTAATGTTTAGTTTTACAAGAGGACAACCAATTCGAAATGTAAGCAAAGGTCACCAGTCTTTATTGAATACACACTGAAAAATGTGCTCTAACACTAGCTGAAATACTAAATAGCGAAAAATGTGAACAAATTACTTCATCACTACACAATTTTTAAAATCAACATATTAAATACTGTAAACCAAGTAATTTTCGCTGGCAATTTATTTTTCGCGATTTTCGTGATCGTGAAAATATAGCGAAAATAAATCACTGTGAATATTTCTGATTCTTATACAAATTTTTCAGCAGTAAGAGAAAATCGTGAAAACTAAACGCTGCAAAATTAACCAATAGAGACAAAACACAAAACAAAATATCAAAATAAGTTTGTTTTCAGTAGATATTAAGGGGGGTAGACCTGGGGTAGGAGGAGATAACTCCGTTTTTCACTTTTTTATTACTTACACGAACAAATAGAATCCTTGCAATAGGTATGATCAAAATTTTTAAATTGTGAATTTTTTTCCACACAGCAAATAAATATTCACTTTGTCATGAAAACAAATACCTAACATCCAGTTATTTATAATGAGTGCATTTTACCCTACTTTTCTGCAATGCCGTCCCAAGATAATGAAATTATGAAAAAGTCGGATTTCTTCCAAGGGAGGTAATTTATAGCACAGATTCGGCAATTTTCTTGATTTTTACTCATTTTATTCTAAATTAAGAAAAAATTGGACGGTAGAATTTTCTAAATTTTTAATATATCATACATTTACTAGTATTCTTTCTATTCTCAGTTTTTGGTGAAAATTAAACGACAGATTTTTTTACAAGAAGTGTTTAATAGTGATCAAAACAGAGTAAAAATTTCAGCCTATACTGTTCAGAGAACCCATGTACTTCAGTTCAAACAAGTTAAATTTACTGTCATTATTGATGCTTACTTTAATACGGGTCTAAACTACAGAATTTTGCATTTGAAATAATTTTAAATCAAATACAAATTTAATTAGAGCCAATTTTATACACCACAAACAAGTCCCAAACGGACCAAATAATATGAAGAAACAGGGTATCTTTGATGACCTCTAGACAAAAAACGGGACGGTAAAAATTGTTGAAAATTGCTTAAAGTCTACATGAACATGTGTAGTTTTGATACTGAAAATATTATAAAAATTAAACGAGTTGAAAATTTTAGGCTTCCCCAGGTCTACCCCCTTAAAATGATGGAGTTTTTAGTTGATAACCAGATCTTAGTTTAAGATATGAGGGTAAATTATAAATAGAGGTGCAATAGAAATACCACATTTGATACAAGTAATCACCATAAAGGGTCAAGCTTTTTGTGACAGAAAAATAAAGATATGGTGTTGTTTACATTCATGTTTGCCCTAAATACGAATTTAGCATTACAATACCAAATGTGGTTGTTGAAATGATGTGATCCTCTTTATTAGTCTTTCTGTCAGGCAACGGATGACAGGGATTGTAAGAACACTTTGCCAGACTGCAATGCCAGTTAAATTTATGTTTGTTGACGATCCCACATCCATGGGTAAAGTTACATGTACATGGATGTAGCGTTGCTCAATATCTAGCAATGAATGCCTCTCAAACCGGTGCTAGGGGCCGTCTTGAACTTACTATGATGTATGAGTAAAGCTCATTGTTGAAGGCCTCATGGTGACTACAAGATGAAGAACAACAATAAAAGCTTTGTTCCATTGCTTAGTTTTACCATGTATTGGTAGAGACTTTGTCTCATTTGCATTTACTCCATATCCCTTCATTGATAATCACCAAACAAAATGTCTTGATTTTTATACCCCGCCACACGTAGTGGCGTGGTATTATGTGATACCCTCAATCGTGTGTCCGTCAGTCCGTCCGTCTGTCCGTCCGTCCGTCCATCCGTCCCCCGAAGGTTTCCGACTGATAACTTTTGAACGGAATAACATACAGTCTTCAAACTTGGTATGTAGCTTGTTCACCACAAAACTCAGGTCGAGTTCGAATATGGGTTTAGAGGTCCAAGGGGTTCTGGAGTTATGCTCCTTGATACTCCGAAATTTTATGAAACGTGGCGGGGTATCATGTAATCCACCATTACTATTTTTATAATTATTTCCTTTTCAGTACCTTTGGTAATTTACAAAAATCTTCTAGACAGCATTTAATCACAACACAACGAATGAGGATTCCCTCAAAAGAACATCCACCTGACAAATTAGCAGAATGGCTGCAGATATTCCAGGTAAGCCCTCAAAAGAATATCCACCTGACAAATTATCAGAATGGCTTCAGATATTCCAGGTAAGCCCTCAAAAGAAGATCCACCTGACAAATTAGTAGAATGGCTTTAAGCCCTCAAAAGAATATCCACCTGACAAATTAGCAGAATGGCTTCAGATATTCCAGGTAAGGACATTTTTTTGCATGTGCATAACTGACTGAAAATGTCATCGTTCTCAATTGTGATTGTGCAAAATTAATAGAGGAAATGGACACAAAAAGGGTAAACACAAATGTTTTTAAAGTTTGTGTGTATGAGGGGCAGGTGAAAAAAGTCAGCATTTCAAATATGACCTAAATTCCATAACAAAAACAAATTAGGCATTGGACCTTGTGTAGCGTAATTACTTCTAAATGTACAAACACAGCCGATCATTTACACATTTTAATAACATCTACTTCCGCAAGGCGACGTCACTGACAATACGACGTCGACAATGCATTGTTCAAATTTACAGTAACGTACTTCGCGCTGATTTCACGACACCTTGTTTTGGGATATTTCTTGCTTAAAAAATGGCAGGAAAAGACTTTTTCTGAAATTTAACCAAGTTCCCTGGCCACATCAACAATTAGAATTGTTGGAAGTTTGAAGTTTTATGTTAGTTTTAGGTACCTAGTAATAGATGTACATTTACAGGGCCATATGGACAACTCATCTGCATGTAGTTGATGGTCAATCCAGTGATCATGCAAGTGTTTCTCAGGCAGTTAGTACATGCTGTACCAGTAGTCAAGGCTACTTTATATTTGCAGTAGTGCCTTTATGAGTACATATTGATTTCACTGCGGGATGATTGTGATGATAAATACCTTGGTCAAGCAAGAGCAATTATGTTCAATTTTTCGCAAGCAGTTAGTACATCATGTACCAGTAGCTTTATAGCTAGCTATTTGATATTTTAGTTGCAGTTGCGTCTTAATGAGTACATTCTGTATCAACGCCAAGATGATTGCCCAGACTTCTCAGTCATGCATTATTGATCATTTTAGTTTTTTTGCAAGCAGTTAGTACTGTATTTTTGATAAATACAGTTTTTGATAAATTGTTCTAACATGACCTGACTTTTGACCTGTAACATTGCATTAAAAATCTTGTCCTGCAAGTTTTTAGAAGACAGTTACAAACATTTTCTATTTATAGCATTCTTTGAATTTTGATATTAGCCTTCGCATCACCGTATCTGTGGTATTAGATGGGAAACATATTCTCGCCTATGGGATCGAGATATCTCGTGATTTTTGGGGTGTGAGATATTTCTATCTTACCCCTTTGCAGGGGGCTTTCTCACTTCAATCGTAAGCACGTGCGAAAAATTTAAGATGTCTGCCATCGCTTCGAATTTTCATGCGATTTATGCAGTTTTATTTGCTGTCAGATTTAATCAATCTTACTGTTTATATAAATAATGAAAATGTTCCTTTGAACCAGCAATTTATCATGAAACGCAAGATATGCGATTTCTATTTAATCAGAGATTTAAAACTGCGCGCCAATTGTTGAAAGCGTAAGTAAGTATCCAACTTCAGTAAACGTATACCAATTGTGACGTCATATTTTTCGCGGGAACGTTTTTGATATTTCTTTGTGAAAATCAAAGCTGATCAGGGTTATGTGTGTAATTTCAGAGCGTTAAGGCGAGAAAAAGTATCAAACCCTCTTGAAAAGGCGAGAAAGGCTGATGTCAAACCCTCAGGCAAAGATATCTTTTGGTCAATCCCTCGGCAAGCCTCGGGATGGACATGATATCTTAGCCTTCGGGTTTGAAATCAGCCTATCTCACCTTTTCTCTCGGGATAGGTACTATATAGGTACATTTTCTGCATGCCCCATTCATAATCCAAGGGTACATGTAGCAATGGCATGATTACCAATTTTGTTTATTTAATATGGAAAGTTTATCAGTTACCAAATAATCATTACTTGCCAGAAAAAGACTGATTTTTATGTTTATTTTTAGAATTGGGGAAATGCAGAAAGACTGATGGGATTGGATGAGTTGATCACGTATTGTGATCCAACACAAGTTCGTCACATGATGCAGGTCATTGAACCACAGTTCCAACGGGATTTCATATCCTTACTGCCAAAAGAGGTTTGTAAAACTAAAGAAGCATAATTTGTGTAAAATTCAAAGTTTTTTTGGTAAATATGAATATAAGGTTATCATTAAAATCAACAAAACACTCCCAATACAACTCTCCTACGATAGATTGATTTGCTGTCCAGGAATTGCAGATGTAGATAAAGGATCTACGGGTTGGAACTTTGTGAAGTTGAATTTTGTTAATTTTTAGCAGAACTTGATAGATAATGACAAATTATTGTCTGTAACACCTATTTAATTCTTGAATTCTTATAACCTGTATGCATATTCATTGAACTACATATTACATCCACTGGATATTTTGTATTGAGTTTCAAATATTTGGTCTCTACTGAAGTTCTCCTTTCTTACAATATTAAAGATTGCACCTTCCTTATTTGTAAAGGACAGAGCGTTTTATATGAGCAATAACTCACTGATTTATTGTTATATGATGATTTTGATTCCAGCTTGCCCTCTATGTATTGTCTTTCCTGGAACCTAAATCCTTATTGAAAGCAGCACAGACTTGTAGGTACTGGAGGGTACTGGCAGAGGATAACCTATTGTGGAGGGAGAAATGTCGGGAGGAAGGCATTGACGAGACCTTGGTGTATGGCAGCAACAGACTTCGACGTAGACATACCTCACGTTGTCCATGGAAGTCATTATATATGAGACAACATCAAATTGAAATGAATTGGAGATCTGGAGAAATACCAGTTCCAAAGGTAAAGGACAAGGTGTGATAAGGGGTCTATTTGGCCCAAGATTCCAGTGAATTTCTAAGTTGCACCTAAAGATTTTCTTTCATGTTCATTTCAAAGCTTAGACCCCATTTACAGAAAAAATGCAAAAGTTTAAACCAATGACGTCACAATAGGTATAGTTCTGATGTCATGAAAAGGCAACTTTTGAGCATTTTCATAGAAATTTGACAGGTTTCTGAACAGTTTTCCTTACCGGAATTATCGAACGCATTCAAGAACCAATTAGATAATTTACCAACTTATTTCTCTAGATGAATTGAACCTCTCATGTGCTCAATACAGAAAAAGTAGTCAAAATTGGTCAAATTTGTCATTTTTCTACAACATTTTCAATATGTCCCTTCTTCTACACTCAAAAACTCAATAATTATACATCAATATAAGGCCCTAATCGCCCCTACTCCTTTGAAAAGAAAAAAACTGATTAGACCTTATTATGTTGCTTGTATACTTGTATGAAAGGAAAGTCTAACCATAGAGTATTCAATGAACAATTTGAGCGTTCTGTGTTTAAGTTAAGATTATTCCATTAAAAGGATAAGGGGGTAGTAGAAAGGGGGCTATACATTCTTATTTGATTAAAGTTTTCTCTATTTATCTGAAAGTACAGTCGAACTTTGATGGCTCGAACACCCAAGGGACCGATGAAAACAGTTATAGCGAGAGGGGTGTTCGAGATATCGAGGTCGAATTGTTTTAAGGTAGATAAACACTGTTGCGCTGCGCAATGCAATCGCGCATAAGAAAAATAAAGAGTTGGGTACAGGGTAGGTTTGATTTTCGGGCCGGAATAGTAATTTAATGGCTTTTCCTTTGTGACGTCATATTTGAATGACAAATGTGAAACGTCATATTTCGTTTACTTTGCCGCGGATTATCTCCCTTTTCCCGAAAATAATGTTTCATCTGGAAACTTTGTAAAATATCTCCGTTAAAAGCATGGTGACATATTTATTTTTAATTGTAACCAATACATTACATCATAAACTATCTGTTCACAAAAATACATCAAATTCTTATGGATAAAAAGTTCATTTCTATTAAGCTAAAATTTGCCTTTCCATATTTTCCCTGTGCATCCTTTGAAAACTTGGTGAAAAAATTGCTAAAAATGAGCAAACTTTGATCTCAATTCTAGAAAAAACAAGCATGATGACCCATACTTTTTATTACAGGTTTTGGGTAAGTAGGATTGAATCTTAAATTGTGCCGACTTACAACAAAATCTCATGGATATGAATATTACTGTCTATCTACCTTAAAGTAAGAACAAAGGGTCCAGAAAAAGGATTTAAGACATCCATGGAGTTCGAGTTATTTCAGTTTGAGCCATCGAAGTTCGACAGGAGCTCTCTAACGATGATCTCACCACCTCAAATAAGATTATCTGCATTGTATAAATTGCAATTTCAATTGAAATGAGAATGTCTTTCTAATAATTTTTTTCTGTATTTATTGTTTTACATCATAATAATGTAATTACTTGTTTTCAGTAAAAAAAATAAATTCCTACATTCTCATGGTTTTTTCCTCAAAATTTGGGGCAGAGGGGTAAATTTTATTTTATATTATTATCAGATTTTGTGAAAAATACCATTTTAAAAGAAATTTACCTAATGGACCAAAAAATCAAAATAATATTTTTGTGGCAGGTGAAAAACTTGGGGATATATTTTATTATAGGCAAATGCAAAAATATTTGTCTGTTGTATTTATTAGAAGCTAATGGTGATTAAGTAGATTTAGTAATGCATTGTAAAATTACTTGTCTTTTACATTTCCTTAAATGTCACAATGATCATATAATTACTTAGTTTCAGTAATGGATTGTAAAAATATTTGTCTGTCGTAGTTATAAATGGACCATAATGGTCATATAATTACTTGGTTTCATTAATTTAATGTAAAAATATTTGTCTGTTGTAGTTATTAAAAGGCCATGATGATCATGTAATTACTTGCCTTGAGTTTTGTGGGACAAGAATTGTTAGTGGTTCTGATGACAATACTCTCAAAGTGTGGTCAGCCATCACAGGAAAGGTATGATATTGTGTATCAAATAAGATTCTGACAATCATCCAGGCTTTTATCAGTTAATTAACCAGAAAATTCAAATCAGCATATTTCCAGCACTGGACACCTCTATTCCTTGAGCAAACAAAATTAAAAATGAACTAGCAGTTTTGAAAACAAAGAAAAAAATAGGGCAGACATATTTTGATGGGGTGGACTGGGATGACAATTTACCAATTAAATTGATCTGGCCTGAAATATATTTCTGGGTTATGCCTCTCATAGTTTAAAAAAATTCTGTTGTTTTCCCATTTATTAAAGTACAGAAGTCTATTATGGTTAACAATTGGGTCTGCTCTATATTTTATCAATATTAATGACGGCTACAAGTTAATATTGAACATGCATGAAATCCTATATTGATCTTATTGTATTGTCATAATTGTAAAATGTTACATTCAATAAATTTCATACATGTAATTGAAACACATGAGTAAATAATTACATATTTATTGACCATCTGTTGCTATTTACATGTTTTTAGAGCAACAAACTATTGTTTCTGTATTCATATGTTCATACCTATCCAAAGCAATTTTCTATTTAAAGAAAAACCTATACTATTACAATTGATACAGCCGAAAGTTTACATTACAAGGGGAATTTTATATGTATAGGTTAAAAGAAGGCTTAATTGGAAACAATCATTTCAAATCTGATCTTAAGTAAGGTTGCCAAAAAAAATAAGGGACTATGAAAATGTTATTCTTTCTAATTACTATGATCAGTACACATGTTCTGATATAATAACAACACATGTTCCTATTTGATCAGTATAAAATTTTTTATGTAGTTACAAAACATGTTCCCATATGATCAGTACATTTGTTCCTATTTAGTTGCATGTGTTCTGATATATAATTTCAACACATCAAAACACAGAGATGCCAACCCCTCCGATTTTGGCAGAGTTTCCCCGATTTTTATACCAAAAATCCGCTCTCCGATCTTGTCATGAAAAACTCTGATTTTTTCCAATCCGGAATTTTTTCCAAATCGAGACCGGAATTGGTCGATTTTGATAATAACGATCACTTCCACGCTTGAAAATTCCGTTTAAAAAAGCGTTTGTCTGATATCAGATTGATAAAAATGGCTGATTTTTACAGAAAACGTGATGGCTGGATACAAAAGCCCAAAAGTTTATGGATCATTGGAGGTTCTGGGAGCCTCGAGCTGCCCATGACCCCAGATCGTGAGAGGACCCCGCTTAGCACGGTGAATACTCCTATTTTTCATCAGATGGGGTTGGCATCTCTGCAAAACATGTGATCCAATGAATTCTATATTATCAGTACACTTGTTCCTATATACATGTAGTTACAGTACATGTGCTTATATGATCCTTGCAAAATTAGATAACTTTTACCTACATTTTCAAAATGATTGACTGTATATTTTTGGTTTATAAGGTCACCCTTTTCTATGTAATTTGAACACTTTAAACATCTGTTTCTTTAAATTCTAGGAATTTTTGTTCTTATATCATAATAATAGCACCTGTTCCTTGAAATGGAACACAGGTCACTTGTTGTGTAACTAATATAATGTTACTATAGAAACTATGTTCTATTTGTTAGTGCTTACGAACTCTGATTGGACATACAGGAGGGGTGTGGTCATCACAGATGTCTGATAATAAAGTAATTAGTGGTTCAACAGATCGGACATTAAAAGTTTGGAATGCTGACACTGGTCAGTGTATTCACACATTATATGGACATTCTTCTACAGTTCGATGTATGCATTTACACGAAAATGTGTAAGTATTTATATGTTTTGTAGCTAATTTGTATGAACAAAATTATTTAGGGTCACTACCAGGATTTGAACCTAGAACGTCTATCACTCTTACCAGTCGCCTGAATAAGTGAGCTCAGTCCATTTACATGCTGTTTAAATTTTCCTTCTACAATGCAGGTAGGCTGTTTGTCTATTGTTCTATTATCATCACAATTACATACAGGGAAACTTCATTTAAGAGGTCACTTTTTAGAAGGAGTCAAACTGGCCTTTTAAATAAGATGGTCTTTTAACTCAAATTCATTTAATATGTAATAAAATAAAATGGCTGCTTCTTCAGGGTGACCCCAAAGGCAAGTTTGAAAGTATTTATTTTCTGTAAAATTGCATATTGCAGATAAATATCATAACAGTAAACAATTAATCAGCTAAATAATTGAAACATTTCCATGTTAGTGAATCTGGGTAATCCCAATACATGTCTAAGCTGAACAAACCTCCTTCTCAAAAATTTTCCATGTTTCACTGTACTGTGATCATATTTACTGTAAACTAGAAATTGTCGCGTAGTCTTTTTGTCACTGTTTCTTAAATACAAAATGTAAGTTTCAGTCCATGCAGTCTTGAATTAGCAGTTGTGGGTCATGCTACTTAATCACTCAATTGCATTAAAACATTAGCGACAGTTTTATTTTCAAGCTTCATTTCTGAACACGAAAAATTGCGAAAATGAAGCTGCCAGGAAAATTTACTTGTTAACAATATTTCTTGATCTTCATGTATTTCAGGGTTGTAAGTGGTTCCAGAGATGCTACATTACGGGTATGGGACATCAACAGTGGTGCTTGCTTACATGTTTTAATGGGACATGTCGCAGCTGTACGTTGTGTCCAATATGACGGCCGGAGAGTCGTCAGCGGGGCATACGACTATATGGTCAAAGTTTGGGATCCTGAAACAGAGACCTGTTTACATACATTGCAGGGACATACAAACAGGGTGTATTCTTTACAGGTAAAAATTACAGTTTGTTTTAATAATGTATAGAGGTGTTATATTTGCCTTCAAATTACATTCACTGACTAAAAAATACGGAAATAAAATGCCACAAAAAAATAATTTTAAATTGTGAATTTTCAACAATGTGTTACGGATATAAATAAGATAAATATAGTTTCTACAACGAGAACTAAGTTGATAATGAAATTTCTCACATCGAGTTAAATAAATTTTGCAAATGTTTGAAAACAAGGCTTGCCGAGTTTTTAAACATTTCAAAATTTATTTAACAAGATGTGAAAAATTTCAAAATTAAAGTGTTTAAGTTGTAGAAAATGTTTCTCTAATGACATAATGTTAAACCCTGAGGATTATGTTCCGAATAGATTTGGCGGGAAATTTCACGCGAGTTGTTCTCTCACATCGGTCAGGCGTTGGTTAAATTTGCTAGAAATTAAAGAATATATAATTATTACCCTAGATACTGTGTGACCAGCGGTTTCTCTCCCCGGGATAGTAAGGTCACAGAGAGATTTTTCGAGGGAGACCTTTATCTCAAGGGGAGAGAAACTGTTGGGTCACACACTATCTAGTATGGTAACTGCTATATTATATCCAATTTCCTAGTTTTCCGATTGGCATTCCTATGCAACCAAACGTTAACTGGTTGTCCCGTCGAAAGATCAATTGTCATGTGACACAATTTTTACAAATCAGATTATAGATACAATATTGCTTATTATGAAATTTAATCTGCAAAAAAAAGATTGTTATCTGTGAATAGTGATTAGTGTATTCACCTTGCAATAGAGTTTATTCCAGAAATAAATGTAAGGGGGTGTGGGAGAGAACTTTTTTCACCACCTATCACTTGCATCATTTTAATTTAAATGTTTCTAGGTGAAAAATTTTGTTCCTAATACCATCATCCATAGATTAAGAATAAATTTATGCACAAATAACGGAATAAACCTGGGTAATGCTCAATGATAAAAAAATTGACATTGAAACATTTTCTTCAAAATACTTTCTGTTCAAATTTCAACTGATTGGCAGATGAAATTTTACATATATTTGAAATATCCGACCTTGGAGAAATTATATCTTTTAAATGCATGGAATAAAATAAAGTATAAGTAGGGACAATAGATTGATGATACAGTAGTGACACCAAAAAGAACAATATAGGTTCAATGAATTCCATTATTATTTTATTATGCATTTATTCTAGTTTGATGGTGTTCATATTGTGAGTGGTTCTTTAGACACATCAATTCGTGTTTGGGATGTAGAAGCAGGAAATTGTCTTCACACACTCATTGGTCACCAGTCATTGACCAGTGGCCTTGAACTGAAGGATAATATCCTTGTTTCTGGTAATGCTGATTCTACAGTAAAAGTATGGGATATTACAACTGGACAGTGTCTACAGACTCTTCAAGGTATAGTAATAAGAAAAGAGTTGGGTCATGCAAAGTTGATTTATTCATTCTAAGGCCCTCCTAGTTTGAGGCTTGAAAAAAACTCTCCTTGACCCTATTTATTGCCATTTCAATAAAATAAAAAATAAAAATCACCTTAATCACTACAATTTGGTAGTTTTACCATACAAGACGCTTACTCATCTATATTTTGACAAATAAAAAGATTTTAAAAAATCACCTCCCTCCCTCACCAGTTTCAATGAAAAATGGACTAATTATTAAATAAACTTTGTATGGCCTAATTGTTTAATTTTTTCCAAAGGGACAGTTTTTCAGTTATCATTGTAATCTTCTGGTGTTATCCTATAACCAAACATCACTATGAAACATAATTCCTCTGACACATCTTTACAGAATTTCACAAACATAGTACTTACTGAACGTATGATCTGTAGGTGTGCATATCAATTGACATATCTTTAGTGGGAATCGTGGGCCTTTTAAACCAAAATTTACCAAATTACAAACGAAATAGATTGTCAGCTCAAATAAAGAAGTCAAATTAATTTTATATAAAATATTCAGTTATTAAGTAAACAAGAACACAAAAAAACAAATTAGCATTGTGAACCAGGCACGAAGAGTGTTCTTCAGGTGCTCAAATAGAGTAAGCATGATCTGCTTTACTTGTAATTGGAAGATCATCTGTTGAACTAAAACGGTATAGTTTATAATAGTTTAATTTAAT